>JAFJMP010000200.1:0-25751 GCA_029692085.1 Gymnothorax javanicus | reverse complement strand
ACCATTTCAGTGTTCACACAATCCCCAGTCACAGACCCACAATGATTCCCTGAACCATTATTCAGTGTTCTACACACTCCCCAGTCACAGACCCGGCTCCTGAACCATTATGTCAGTGTTCTACACTACCCAGTCACAGACCCACAATGATTCCCTGAACCATTATGTCAGTGTTTACACCCTCAGTCACAGACCCACAGTGATTCCTGAACCATTTGTCGGTGTACCACACCTCAGTCTCAGTCCCTGATTAGAACCATTATGTCAGTGTTCTACACACTCCTTAGTCACAGACCCACAGTGATTCCTAAACCATTTGCAGTGTTCTACACACTCCTCAGTCACAGATCCCTGATTCCCTGAACCATTATGCCCAGTGTTCTACACACTACTCAGTCACAGACCCACAATGATTCCCAGAACCATTATGTCAGTGTTCTACACACTCCTTAGTCACAGACCCACAGTGATTCCCTGAACCATTATGTCAGTGTTCAACACACTCCTCAGTCACAGATCCACAATGATTCCCTGAAACATTATGTCAGTGTTCTACACACTCCTCAGTCACAGACCCACAGTGATTCCCTGAAACATTATGTCAGTGTTCTACACACTCCCCAGTCACAGATCCACAATGATTCCCTGAACCATTATGTCAGTGTTCAACACACTCCTTAGTTACAGTCCCACAGTGATTCCCTGAACCATTATGTCAGTGTTCAACACACTCCTCAGTCTCAGACCCAAAATGATTCCCTGAACCATTATGTCAGTGTTCTACACACTCCCCAGTAACAGACCCACAATGATTCCCAGAACAATTATGTCAGTGTTCTACAAACTCCTCAGTCACAGACCCACAGTGATTCCCTGAACCATTATGTCAGTGTTCAACACACTCCTCAGTCTCAGACCCACAATGATTCCCTTAACCATGATGTAAGTGTTCTACACACTCGCCAGTCTCAGACCCACAATGATTCCCTGAACCATTATGTCAGTGTCCTACACACTCCCCAGTCACAGACCCACATGTTTCCCCTGAACGGTTATGTCAGTGTTCTACGATTCCCCAGTCACAGACCCAGAATGTTTCCCCCTGAACCATTATGTCAGTGTTCTACACAATCCCCAGTCACAGACCCTGTTTCCCCTGAACCATTATGTCAGTGTTCTACACACTCCCCAGTCACAGACCCACAATGACCCCCTTGAACCATTATGTCAGTGTTCTACACACTCGCAGTCACAGACCCACAATGATTCCTGAACCATTATGTCAGTGTTCTACCTCTCAGTCACAGACCCACAGTGATTCCCTGAACAATGTCAGTGTTCCACACTCCCAGTCTCAGTCCCACAATGATTCCCCAGAACCATTATGTCGTGTTCTCCCTCCTTGTCCGACCCAATGATTCCCTAAACCATTATGTCGTGTTCTACACACTCTCAGTCAGATCCTGATTCCCTGAACCATTTTCGGTGTTCTACACTCCTCTGTCCGACCAATGTTCCCCAGAACCATTATGTCAGTGTTCTACACCTCCTAGTCCGCCCAGTGATTCCCTGAACCATTATGTCAGTGTTCACACACTCCCAGTCACAGATCCTAGATTCCCTGAAACATTATGTCAGTGTTCTAAACACTCTCAGTCACAGACCCACAGTGATTCCCTAAACATTATGTCGTGTTCTCCTCCCCAGTCTCAGCACAATGATTCCCTGAACCTTTAAATCAGTGTTCTACAACTCCTTAGTCACAGTCCACAGTGATTCCCTGAACCATTATTCCGGTTTCACTCTCCTCGGGTCTAGACCCAAAATGATTCCCTGAATATTATGTCAGTGTTCTCACACTCCCCAGTAACAGACCCACAGTTTCCCCAGAACATTTTTCAGTGTTCTCCCACTCCTCAGTCACAGACCCACAGTGATTCCTGAACCATTATGTCAGTGTTCAACACACTCCTCAGTCACAGACCCACAATGATTCCCCGAACCATTATGTCAGTGTTCTACACACTCCATAGTCACAGACCCACAGTGATTCCTGAACCTATGTCAGTGTTCTCCCACTCCTCAGTCCAGATCCACAATGATTCCCTGAACCATTTGTCAGTGTTCTACACATTCCACAGCCTCAGACCCACAATGATTCCCAGAACCATTATGTCAGTGTTCTACACAATCCCCAGTCACAGACCCACAGTGATTCCCTGAACCATTATGTCAGTGTTCTACACACTCCTCTGTCACAGATCCACAATGATTCCCTGAAACATTATGTCAGTGTTCAACACACTCCTCGTCACAGACCCACAGTGATTCCCTGAAACATTATGTCGTGTTCTACACACTCCCCAGTCACCAGTCACAATGATTCCGTGAACCTTATGTCGGTCTTTTCACACTCCCCAGTCAAAGACCACGTGATTCCCTGAACCATTATGTCAGTGTTCTACACTGCCGTCCCAGCCACAATGATTCCTGAACCATTATAGTCAGTGTTCTACACACTCCCAGTCACGGACCCCAAGTGATTTGCTGAACCATTATGTCAGTGTTCTCACTCCTCAGTCTCAGACCCCGCATGATTCCCTGAACTTTGTCCGTGTTCTCAACTCCCAGTCTCAGCCCACAATGAGTTACCTTAACCATTTGTCTGTTCAGCATCTCATCCCCACAGAGACCCACGGATTCCCTGAACCATTTGTCAGTGTTCACACCTCCCCAACCCAATACACAATGATTCCTGAACCATATGTCGTGTTCTACACACTCCCCAGTCACAGTCCCCACATGATTCCCGTACGTTATGTCAGTGTTCTCCACTCCCCAGTCAAAGACCCAATGATTCCCTGAAACATTATGTCAGTGTTCTACACTCCCCAGTCACAGACCACAGTGATTCCCTGAACCATTATTCAGTTCTACACACTCCCCAGTCAAGACCCACATGATTCCTGAACCATTTGTCAGTGTTCTACACCTCCCAGTCACAGACCCACATGATTCCTGAACCATTATGTCAGGTTCTCACACTCCCAGTCACAGACCCACAGTGATTCCCTGAACCATTATGTCAGTGTTCTACACACTCCCCAGTCTCAGACCCAATGATTCCCTAACCATTATGTCAGTGTTCTACACACTCCCCAGTCACAGACCCACATGATTCCTGAACCATTATGTCAGTGTTCTACACACTCCCCAGTCTCAGACCACAATGATTCCCTAACCATTATGTCAGTGTTCCTCACACCTCCCCAGTCCAGACCCACAATGATTCCTGAACCATTATGTCAGTGTTCTACCATCCCAGTCACAGACCCAAATGATTCCCTGAACCATTATGTCAGTGTTCTCACATCCCCAGTCAAGCCAAATGATCCTGACCATTATGTCATTTCTCACCTCCAGCAGACAATGACCTGACCTTATGTCAGTGTTCTACACACTCCCGTCACAGACCCACAATGATTCCCTGAACCATTGTCAGTGTTCTACACACTCCCCAGTCACAGACCCACAATGATTCCCTGAACATTATGTCAGTGTTCTACCACTCCCCAGTACAGACCCACAATGATTCCCTGAACCATTATTCAGTGTTCTACACACTCCTCAGTCCAGACCCAAAATGATTCCTGAACATTATGTCAGTGTTCTACACTCCCCATCACAGATCCACAATGATTCCTGAACCATTATGTCAGTGTTTCACACTCCCCAGTCACAGACCCACAGTGATTCCCTGAACCATTATGCAGTGTTCTACACACTCCTGTCTCAGACCCACAATGATTCCCTGAACCATATGTCAGTGTTCTACACACCCCCAGTCACAGACCCACAATGATTCCTGAACCATTTGTTAGTGTTCTACACAATCCCCAGTCACAGACCCCTGATTCCTGAACCATTTGTCAGTGTCTCACACTGCCTGTCTCAGACCCACAATGATTCCCTGAACCATTATGTCAGTGTTCTACACCTCCCCAGTCACGACCCCACAGTGATTCTGAACATTATGTCAGTGTCTACACAATCCCCAGTCTCAGACAAACAATGTTCCCTGAACATTATGTCAGTGTTCTACACCCAGTCCAGACCCACGATTCCTGAACCATTATTGTGTTCTAAACTCCCTCAAGACCCACAAGTCCCTGAACCATTATGTCAGTGTTCTCACTCCCAGTCACCCAAAATTCCTGAACCATTGTCAGGTTCCACATCCAGTCTACCCATGATTCCCTGAACCATTTGTGTTCTACACACCCCATCAGACCACAAGATTCCCTGAACCATTATGTCAGTGTTCTAACACTCCCAGTCACAGACCCATGATTCCTGAACCATTATGTCAGTGTTCTACACCTCAGTCTCAGCCCAAATGACCTGAACCATTTGTCAGTGTTTCACACTCCATGACAATCCACAATGATTCCCGAACCATTATGTCAGTGTTCTACACACTCCCCAGTGACAAACCACAATGATTCCTGAACCATTATCGTGTTCACCACTTCTCCAGTCACAGACCACATGATTCCCTGAACCATAATGTCAGCTGTTCTCACACCCCAGTCACAGACCCACAATGATTCCTGAACCATTATGTCAGTGTTCTACAACACTCCCCAGTCACAGACCCACAATGATTCCCTGAACCATTATGTCAGTGTTCTACAACTCCCAGTACAGACCCACAATGATTCCCTGAACCATTATGTCGTGTTCTCCCACTCCTCAGTCACAGACCCACAATGATTCCTGAACCATTATGTCAGTGTTCACCACCCCAGTCAACAGACCCACAATGATTCCCTAGAACCATTATGTCAGTGTTCCCAACACACCTGTCCTAGACCTAGCAGTGTACTCCCCAGTCAGACCATTATGTCCGTGATTCTCACATGTCAGTCCAGACCCCCAGTGATTCCCCTGATTTATGCATCTTCTACACTCCTCAGTTCAGACCCACAATGATTCCCTGAACCATTATGTCAGTGTTCTACACACTCTCCAGTCCTCAGACCCAACATGATTCCTGAACCATTATGCCATGTCTAAACACACTTCCTCACGACCACATGATTCCTGAACACTTGTCTCAGTTTCACAACCCTAGTCAAGACCCAAATGATTCCCGAACCATTAGCAATGTTCCCTACCTTCATTTCTAACATCACAACAATGATTCCCTGAACCATTATGTCAGTGTTCTACCACACCCACAAGTGATTCTGAACCATATGATGTTCCCTGACCATAAGTCAGTGTTCCCAACCATTGTCCAGATCCACACATCCTGAACCATTTACTTGTCAGTGTTCCACAGTCCCCAGTCTGAGACCACAATGATTCCCTGAACCATTTGTCAGTTCTCCACATCCCCAGTCGAGACCCACAATGATTCCCTGAACCATTAGTCAGTGTTCTACACATCCCAGTCTCAGACCCACAACTGATTCCATGTTACACCCAGTCTTCAGACCCAAAATTCCACCATGTAGACCCACTATTCCCCAGAACATAATCAGTGTTCCCAAACCATATTCAGGTTCTACTATTCCCTGAACCATAACCAGTGTTCCCTGAACCATTCAGACCCTGTTCAAACCTATCCAGTCTCAGCCACATTCCCTAGTTCACAATTCACAGTGTTCACCCTCTAGCCATTACCAGTGTTCCTGAACCTATTCAGTTTCACAACTGTCATCCGAACCACAGTGATTCCTGAAACATTATGTCAGTTTCTACACATCCTCAGTCACAGACCCACAGTGATTCCTGAACCATTATGTCGTGTTCTACACTCCCCAGTCCAGACCCTCATGATTCCCTGAACCATTATGTCGTGTTCTACACACCCCCCAGTCAACCCACAGTGATTAGCTGAACCTTATGTCAGTGTTCTACACCTCCCCAGTCACAGACCCACAATGATTCCCTGAACCATTATGTCAGTGTTCTCACACTCCCCAGTACAGACCCACAATGATTCCTAGAACCATTATGTCAGTGTTCTACCACTCTCAGTCCAGAGACCCACATGATTCCCTGAACCATTATGTCAGTGTTCTACACACTCCATCACAGACCCACAATGATTCCCTGAACCATTATGTCAGTGTTCTACACACTCCCAGTCACAGACCCACAGTGATTCCCTGAACCATTATGTCAGTGTTCTCACACCTCCCAGTCCAGACCCACATGATTCCTGAACATTATGTCAGTGTTCACACCCCCAGTCACAGACCCACATGATTCCCTGAACCATTATGTCAGTGTTCTACACACTCCTCACAGACTCCACATGATTCCTGAACCATTATGTCAGTGTTTCCACACTCCTCCAGTCCAGACCACAATGATTCCTGAACCATTATGTCAGTGTTCAACACCCCCAGTCAAGACCCACATGATTCCCTGAACCATTATGTCAGTGTTCTCACATCCCCAGTCACAGACCCACAATGATTCCCTGAACCATTATGTCAGTGTTCTCACACTCCCCAGTCAGACCAACAATGATTCCCTGACATTTGTCAGTTCACCACTCCCCAGTCAGACCCACAATGATTCCCTGAACCATTAGTCAGTGTCTACACATCCCAAGTCCAGACCCACATGATTCCTGAACCATTATGTCAGTGTTCTACACATCCCAGTCCAGACCCAAATGATTCCCTGAACATTAGTAGTGTTCTACCAACTCCCCAGTGACAATCCCAATGATTCCCGAAACCATTATGTCAGTGTTCTACACACTCCCCAGTACAAACCACAATGATTCCCGAACCATGTCAGTGTTCTACTCACTCCTCAGTCAGAGACCCACAGATTCCCTGAACCATTGCAGGTTCAACACACTCATTCTCAGACCCACATTATTCCCAGAACCAATGCGTGTTCTACCTCTAGTCAGCCCACATGATTCCTGAACCATTATGTGATTCTACACACTGTCAGTCTACAGACCCACAGATTCCCTGAAACATTATGTCAGTGTTCTACACACTCCTCAGTCACAGACCCACAATGATTCCCTGAACCATTATGTCAGTGTTCTACACACTCGTCCAGACCCACAATGATTCCCTGAACCATTATGTCAGTGTTCTACACACCCCCAGTCCAGACCCACAATATCCCTAACCATTTGTTAGTGTTCTACACACTCCCAGTCCAGACCCACAATGATTCCCTGAACCATTATGTCAGTGTTCTACACACTCCAATCACAGAGCCACAATGATTCCCTGAACCATTATGTCAGTGTTCTACACTCCAGTCACAGACCCACAATGATTCCCTGAACAGTTATGTCAGTGTTCTCCACTCCCCAGTACAGACCCACAATGATTCCTGAACCATTTGTCAGTGTTCTACACACTCCCAGTCTCAGACCCAAATGATTCCCTGAACATTATGTCAGTGTTCTACACATCCTCATCACAGACCCACAATGATTCCTGAACCATTATGTCAGTGTTTCACACTCCCCAGTCACAGACCACAGTGATTCCTGAACCATTATGTCAGTAGCCCACCATGACCACATATTCTACAACCCAGTCACACCCACAAGTTCCTGAACCATTTGTTAGTGTTCTACACCCCAGTCCAGACCACAATGATTCAACCATTATGTCAGTGTTCTACACACTCCAGTCCAGACCCACAATGATTCCTGAACCATTTGTCAGTGTTCTCAAACCCCAGTCAAGACCACAATGATTCCCTAACCATTAGTAGTGTTCTCCAACCAGTCTAGACCATATTCCTGAACCATATGTCAGTGTTCTCCAGCCCCAGTCTAGACCAACTGATTCCCTGAACCATTCTGTCGTCATCTACACACTCCCCAGTCAGACCCACAATGATTCCCTGAACCTTATGTCAGTGTCTACACTCCCAAGTCCAGACCCACATGATTCCTGAACCATTATGTCAGTGTTCTACACACCCCATCCAGACCCAAAATTTCTGAACCATTATGTCAGTGTTCTACACACCCCATGACAAATCAAATATTCTCAGAACCTTATTCAGGTCACATCCCTGACAATCATGTTCCCAGAACCTTAGCAGTTCTACATCCTCAGTCGACCCACAGTGACGACCAATGCAGTGTTCAACATCTCAGTCTCACCACATATTCCAGACCATATGTCAGTGTTCTCACACCTATCAAGACCCCAGTGATTCCCGAACCATTATGTCATTCACACTCCAGTCAGACCACAGTGATTCCTGAACCATTATGTCAGTGTTCACACTCCTTCAGACCCACAATGATTCCCTGAACCATTATGTCAGTGTTCTCACCCGTCCAGACCCCAATGATTCCTACTTTGACCCACATTCAGCCCACAATCCTCCTTAGTGTTCTCAACCCCAGATCCAGACCCATAATGATTCCCTGAACCATTTGCAGTGTTCCTACATCCCGTCAGACCACAAGCTCTGACACATTTCTGTCTTCATCAGTCCCCAGTCTGCATGAATCCAAATGATTCCCAACTTAGTTCTACACACTCCCAGCCAGCCCACAATGATCCCAACCATATCATGTCCATACACCCTGTCAAAGACCCAAAATGATTCCCAACCATTATGTCTGTTCCACACGTCCCAGTCTAGACCCCAGTGATTCCCAACATTTGTCAGTGTTCTACACAGTCCAGTCTAGACCCCAATGATTCCCTGAACCATTCCAGTGTTCTAACACTCCCACAATCCACAATGATTCCCTGAACCATTATTCATGTTCACATCCCAATGCAACCCAATGATTCCCGAACCATTTTCAGTCTTCCAACTCCTCATCAATCCCAGATTCCCTGAACCATTATGTCAGTGTTCACACCCCACCAGACCCACATGATTCCTGAACCATTATGTCAGTGTTCTCACATCCCCAGTCTAGACCCATGATTCCTGAACCATTATGTCGTGTTCTCACATCCCCAGTCTGAGACCACAATGATTCCTGAACCATTCTGTCAGTTTCTAACACTCCCCAGTCAAAGACCCACAATGATTCCTGAACCATTATTCAGTGTTCCACACTCCCAAGTCTCAGACCCACAGTGATTCCTGAACCATTATTCAGTGTTCTCAACTCCTCAGTCACAGACCCACAATGATTCCCTGAACCATTATGTCAGTGTTCTACACATCCCAGTCACAGACCCACGTGATTCCCTGAACCATTATGTCAGTGTTCTACACACACTCAGTCACAGACCCACAGTGATTCCTGAACATATGTCAGTGTTCTACACACTCCCAGTCACAGACCCAGTGATTCCTGAACATTATGTCAGTGTTCACACCCCAGTCACAGATCACAATATTCCCTGAACCTATGTCAGTGTTTCACATCCCGTCCAGACCCACAATGATTCCTGAACCATTATGTCAGTGTTCTACACACTCCCAGTCACAGACCCACAGTGATTCCTGAACCATTATGTCAGTGTTCACACACTCCCAGTTTCAGACCAATGATTCCTGAACCATTATGTCAGTGTTCTACACACTCCCAGTCCAGACCCAATGATTCCTGACATTGTCAGTGTTCCACACTCCCAGTCCAGACCATGATTCCTGACATTATGTCAGGTTACACCTCCCCAGTCAAGACATGTTCCACATTAGTCACTACACTCCAGCAACCAGATTCGAACCATAGTCAGTGTTCCACTCTCGTCACACCCTATCCGAAACATTTGTCAGTGTTCTCACTCCTCAGTCACCCACAGTGATTCCTGAAACTTATTCATGTTCTCACACTCCCAGTCACAGACCATGATTCCTGAACATTATGTCAGGTTTACACCTGCACAGACCACATATTCCTACATAGTCAGTCCCATCCCTACAATGATTCCTAACATTATGTCAGTTTCTCCCTCCCCAATCAGCACATCCTAACCATATTCGTGTTTCACGTCCCAGTCCAGACCCACAGATTCCTGACGTTATGTCAGTGTTCCACTCCACACAGACCCAGAATGTTCCTGACCATTATGTCAGTGTTCTCACACTCCCAGTCACCAACCTACTGATGTCTCAAACCCATCTCACATGATCTACCATTTCCTGCAAGTCCACACCCAATGACTCCCTAACCATTATGTCAGTGTTCTACACTCCCATCACAGACCACATCATTACCATAGCCATTTCAATGTTCACACCCATCCACGTACATGATTCCTGCACCATGTCAGTGTTCACATCTCCCCAGTCAACCACAATGATTCCTACTCTAGTCCAGTGTTCCACTACCCCATCAGACCAAATGATTCCCACTTATGTCAGTGTTCTACACCAGTCCCCAGTATCACAGATCTCCACCCATGATTACTGAACCTTATGTCAGTGTTTCCAACTCCAGTCCAGACCCAGAATGATTCCCTGAACCATTATGTCAGTGTTCTACCACACCCAGTCAAGACCACAATGATTCCCTGAACCATTATGTCAGGTTCTCACATCCCCAGTCAGACCACAGTTCCTGAACCATTATGTCAGTGTTCTCACATCCCCAGTCTAGACCCAAATGATTCCCTGAACCATTGTCAGTGTTTCACACTCCCCAGTCAAGACCACATGATTCCTGAACCATTATGTCAGTGTTCTACACACTCCAGTCTCAGACCCAATGATTCCTGAACCATTATGTCAGTGTTCTACACTCCCAGTCCAGACCCACATGATTCCTGAACCATTATGTCAGTGTTCACACTCCCAGTCACAGACCCATGATTCCTGAACCATTATGTCAGTGTTCTACACACTCCCCAGTCACAGACCCACAATGATTCCTGAACCATTATGTCAGTGTTCTCACACTCCCAGTCCAGACCACAATGATTCCTGAACCATTATGTCAGTGTTCTACACTCCAGTCCAGACCCACAATGATTCCAACCATTTGTCAGTGTTCTCACACTCCCAGTCAAGACCCCATGATTCCTGAACCATTATGTCATGTTCACACACTCCCAGTCCAGACCACATGATTCCTGAACCATTATGTCAGTGTTCACACCCCCAGTCAAGACCACAATGATTCCCTGAACCATATGTCAGTGTTCACACCCAGTCAAGACCACATGATTCCCTGAACCATTATGTCAGTGTTCTACACTCCGTCAGACCACAATGATTCCCTGAACATTATGTCAGTGTTCTAACACTCCCAGTCCAGACCACATGATTCCCTGAACCATTATGTCAGTGTTCTACACACTCCCCAGTCCAGACCACATGATTCCCTGAACCATTATGTCAGTGTCACACATCCCCAGTCCAGACCCACAGTGATTCCTGAACCATTATGTCAGTGTTCTACACACTCCTCAGTCCAGACCCAATGATTCCCTGAACATTATGTCAGTGTTCTACACACTCCCAGTCACAGACCACATGATTCCCTGAACCATTATGTCAGTGTCTACACACTCCCAGTCACAGACCCACATGATTCCCTGAACCATTATGTCAGTGTTCTCACACTCCTCAGTCCAGACCCAATGATTCCCTGAACCATTATGTCAGTGTTCTACACTCCTCAGTCACAGACCCATGATTCCTGAACCATTATGTCAGTGTTCTACACACTCCTCAGTCACAGACCACAGTGATTCCTGAACCATTATGTCAGTGTCTCACACTCCCCAGTCACAGACCCACAGTGATTCCTGAACATTATGTCAGTGTTCTACACACTCCTCAGTCACAGACCACATGATTCCTGAACCATTATGTCAGTGTTCTACACTCCCAGTCACAGACCACATGATTCCTGAACCATTATGTCAGTGTTTCACTCCCCAGTCCAGACCACATGATTCCCTGAACCATTATGTCAGTGTTCTACACACTCCAGTCCAGCCACATGATTCCTGAACCATTATGTCAGTGTTCTACACATCCCCAGTCACGACCCACATGATTCCTGAACCATTATGTCAGTGTTCTCACACTCCCCAGTCTCAGACCACAATGATTCCTGAACCATTATGTCAGTGTTCTACACACTCCCTCAGTCACAGACCCACAATGATTCCCTGAACCATTATGTCAGTGTTCTCACACTCCCAGTCACAGACCCACAATGATTCCTGAACCATTATGTCAGTGTTCCACATCCCCAGTCACAGACCCACAATGATTCCCTGAACCATTATGTCAGTGTTCTACACACTCCCCAGTCAAGACCACAATGATTCCCTGAACCATTATGTCAGTGTTCTCACACTCCCAGTCACAGACCCAATGATTCCCTGAACCATTATGTCAGTGTTCTACACACTCCTCAGTCCAGACCCACATGATTCCCTGAACCATTATGTCAGTGTTCTACACACACCCCAGTCCGACCATATGTCTACCATTGCAGTCACAACCCACACAGACCTGACAATGTTCCACCCATGTACATGTTCCCTACCAATGTCCAGTGTCACAATATTCCCATGACCAATTATGTCAGTGTTTCACAGTCCCCAGTGACCCAACATTATTCAACCAATCTATCTCACCCAAGTGATCCCTGAACATTATCTGCATGTTCTCATTCTACAGCCCCATGATCCACAACATTCTGCATTTTCATTCTCACACCCACAGTATCCCAACCATTTCAGATTCCATGCATTGTCCAGACCCAGTCCCTAACCATATGTTCCTGAACCTTAGTAAAGTTCCACATTCCTGAACCAGATGCATGTTTCTAACCTATCAGTCGTGATTCTAACCATTCCAGTTCTCAGACCCCAATGATTCCTAGCCCACTATTCCAGACTTACAGTTTCTCCCTCCTAGTCACAGACCCACATGATTCCCTGAACCATTATGTCGTGTTCACACACCCCTCAGTCACAGACCCACAGTGATTCCCTGAACCATTATGTAGTGTTCTACACATTCCCAGTCCAGACCCACAATGATTCCCTGAACCATTATGTCAGTGTTCCACACTCCCAGTCCAGCCACAGGACCCAACATGATTCCTAACATTATGTCAGTGTTCTACACTCCTAGTCACAGACCACATGATTCCACCATTAGTCAGTGTTCTACACACTCCCAGTCACAGACCACAATGATTCCTGAACCATTATGTCAGTGTTCTACACTCCCAGTCAGACCCACAAGATTCCTGACATTATGCAGTTTTCAACTCCACACCCACACAGTGATCCCGACATTTGCTAGCTACAATCCAATCCCCAGTCGCCCACAATGATTCCTGAACCATTATGTCAGTGTTCTCACATCCCTAGTCCAGACCCAATGATTCCTGAACCATTATGTCAGTTTCTCACACTCCCAGTCCAGACCACATGATTCCTGAATATGTCAGTGTCTACACCACCCATCTCATAGCCCAATGATTCCTAACATTAGTCAGTGTTCTACAACTCCCAGTCAGACCCACATGATTCCTGAACCATTATGTCAGTGTTCTACACTCCCAGTCTCAGACCACAATGATTCCCTGAACATTATGTCAGTGTTCTCACACCCCAGTCTCAGACCCACATGATTCCTGAACATTTGTCAGTGTCCACACCCCAGTCCAGACCCACAATGATTCCCTGACGTTATGTCAGTGTTCACGCATCCAGTCACAGACCCAGAATGATTCCTGAACCATTATGTCAGTGTTCACACATCCCCAGTCACAGACCCACAATGATTCCTGAACCATTATTCAGTGTCTACACATTCCCAGTCCAACCCAATGACCCTCGAACCATTACAGTGTTCTACACACTCCAGTCACAGACCCACATGATTCCCCTGAACCATTCTGTCAGTCTTCACACTCCCCTAGTCAAAGACGCATACGATTCCCTGAACCATTATGTCAGTGTTGTTCACTCTCCCCAGTCACAGACACACAGTGATTCCTGAACCATTATGCTGCCAGTGTTCTACACACTGCCCTGTCTAAGACCCAATGATTCCCTGAACCATTATGTCAGTGTTCTGCATACACTCCTAGTCAGACCCACAATGATTCCCTGAACCATTATGTCAGTGTTCTACACACTCCCCAGTCTCAGACCCACAATGTTTCCTTGAACCATTATGTCAGTGTCTTCTACACACCCCAGTCAAAGACCCACAATGATTCCCTGAACCATTTTGTCAGTGTTCTCCACAGTCCCCAGTCTGAGACACACAATGATTAACTGAACCATTATGTCAGTCTACTCCACAGTCCCCAGTCTGAGACCCACAATGATTCCCTGAACCATTATGTCAGTGTTCTACACACTCCCCCAGTCTCAGACCCACAGTGATTCCTTGAACCATTATATCAGTGTTTTAAAAACACCCCAGTCAAAGACCCACAATGATTCCTCTTGAACCATTATGTCAGTGTTTCTACATTAGTCCCAGTCATGAGACCCTACAGTGATTCCCTGAACCATTCTGTCAGTGTTCTTACAGTCCCTAGTCACAGACCCACAGTGATTACCTGAACCATTCTGTCAGTCTACTACACTCCTCAAATACACAGACCCACAATGATCTCCCTGAAACATTATATCAGTGTTCTACACACCTCCCAAGTCACAGACCCACAGTGATTCCCTGAAACATTATATCAGTGTTCCCACATACTCCTCAGTCACAGATCCCACAATGATTCCCTGAACCATTATGTCAGTGTTCTACACACTCCAGTCACAGACCCACAGTGATTCCCCTGAACCATTATGTCAGTGTTCTACACTGCCCTGTCACAGACCCACAATGATTCCCTGAACCATTATATCAGTGTTTCTACACACCCCAGTCACAGACTCCACAGTGATTCCCTTGAACCATTATGTCAGTGTTCTACATTAATTTCAGTCACAGACCCACAATGATTCCCCTTAACTATTATGTCATGTTCTACACACCTCCCCAGTCAGCAGATCCACAATGATTCCCTGAACCATTATGTCAGTGTTTTCTTACACTCCTAATCACAGACCTACAATGATTCCTGAACCATTATGTCAGTGTTCTACACACTGCCCCTGTCTCAGACCCACAATGATTCCTGAACCATTATGTCAGTGTTCCCACACTCCCCAGTCAAAGACCCAGAATGATTCCCTGAACCATTATGTCAGTGTTCTACACACTCCCCAGTCACAGACACACAATGATTCCCTGAACCATTATGTCAGAGTTCTACACACTCCCAGTCTCAGACCCACAATGATTCCCTGAATCCATTATGTCAGTGTTCTACACTCCCCAATCACAGACCCACAATGATTCCCTGAACCCATTATGTCAGTGGCCTTCACATCTTCCAATCACAGACCCACAATGATTCCCTGAAGCATTATGTCAGTGTTCTAAGCACACCCCAGTCACAGACCCAGAGTGATTCCCTTGAAACATTATGTCAGTGTTGTACACACCCCCAGTCACAGACCCACAATGATTCCCCGAACCATTGGTGTCAGAGTTCTACACACTCCCCAGTCAAAGACCCACAGTGATTCCTGAACATTATGTCAGTGTTCTACACACTCCTCAGTTCCCAGACCCAAAGTGATTCCTGAAACATTATGTCAGTGCCTCTACACACTCCCTCAGTCACAGATCCACAGTGATTCCCTGAACCATTATGTCAGTGTTTTTCTAGCACACCCCCAGTCACAGACCCACAGTGATTCCCTGAAACATTATGTGTCAGTGTTCTACACACTGTCTCTGTCACAGAACCACAATGATTCCCTGAACCATTATGTCAGTGTTCTACACACCCCAGTCACGGACCCATGCGATTCCCTGAAACATTATGTCAGTGTTCTACAGGACCCCTCAGTCTCATAGACACAAAGTGATTCCCCTTTAACCATTATGTCAGTGTTCTACACACCCCCAGTCTCACAGATCCACAATGATTCCCTGAACCATTATTTCAGTTGTTTTACAGACTCCCAGTCACAGAGACACACAGTGATTCCCTGGAACATTATGGCCGTGTTCTACACTGCCCTGTCTCAGACCCAGAATGATTCCCTTGAACCATTATGTCAGTGTTCTACACACTCGCCAGTCACAGACCCAGAATGATTCCCTTGAACCATTATGTCAGTGTTCTACAGACTCCCAGTCCAAAGACACACAATGATTCCCTGAACCATTATGTCAGAGTTCTACACACTTCCCAGTCTCAGACCCACAATGATTCCCTGAACCATTATTTCAGTTGTTCTACAGACTCCCCAGTCACAGACCCACAATGATTCCCTGAAGGGTTATGTCAGTGTTTTACACTCTGTGTCACAGACCCAGAATGATTCCCTGAACCATTATGTCAGTGTTCTACACATGACTCCCCAGTCACAGACCCAGAATCATTCCCCTGAACCATTATGCAGTGTTCTACACTCTCTCTAGTCAAAGACCCACAATGATTCCCTTGAACCATTATGTCAGAGGTTCTACACACCTCCCAGTCACAGACCCACAATGATTCCTGAACCATTTTGTCAGTGTTTACACTTCAGTCACAGACCCACAATGATTCCCTGAACCATTATGTCAGTGTCCCACACACTGCTCAGTCACAGACCCACAGTGATTCCCTGAACCATAATTTCAGTATTCTACACACCACTCAGTCACAGACCCACAGTCATTCCCTGAAACATTTTGTCAGTGCCCCACACACTGCTCAGTCACAGACCCACAGTGATTCCCTGAAACATTATGTCAGGGTTCCACACACTCCTCAGTCACAGATCCACAATGATTCCCTGAACCATTTTGTCAGTGTTTTTCACAATCCTCAGTCACAGACCCACAGTGATTCCCTTGAACTATAATGTCAGTGTTCTATACACTGCCCGGTCACAGACCCACAATGATTCCCTGAACCATTATGTCAGAGTTCTACAAAGTCCCCAAATCAAGACCCACAATGAATTCCTGAACCATTTTGTCAGTGTTCTACACACTGCTCAATCACAGACCCACAATGATTCCTGAACCATGATGTCAGTGTTCTACACACTCCCCAGTCACAGAGACCCACAGTGATTCCCTGAACATGATGTCAGTGTTCTACACAATCCACAGTGATACAGACCCACAACATTCTCCAGAACCAGTATGTCAGGTTCTACATTACACTCCCAGTCACAGACCCAAATGATTCCCTGAACCATTATGTCAGAGTTCTACAAACCCCTGTAGTCACAAAGACTCCACATGATTCCCTGAACATTATGTCAGTGTTCTACACACTTTTACTCACAGACCCACAATGATTCCCTGAACCATTATGTCAGTGCTTTTAATAACTCTAGTCACAGACACCACAATGATTCCCTGAACCATATGTCAGTGTTCTACCCACTCCACAGTGACAGACCCACAATGATTCCCAGAACCAGTATGTCAGTGTTCTACACACAGCCCAGTCTCAGACCCAAATGATTCCCCCTGAACCATTATGTCACTGTTCTACAAACTCTAGTCACAGACCCACAGTGATTCCTGAAACATTATGTCAGTGTTCTACACACTCAGTACAGATCCACAATGATTCCCTGAACCATTATGTCAAAGTGTTTTTAACACCCCCCAGTCACAGACCCACAATGAGTCCCTTGAACCATTATGTCAGTGTTCTCCACAGTCCACAGTCTGAGACCCACAATGATTCCCTGAACCATTATGTCAGTGTTCTACACACAGCCCAGTCACAGACCCACAACATCCCCTGAACCATTATGTCAGTGTTCTAAAATAATCCCCAGTCACAGACCCACAATGATTCCCTGAACCATCATGTCAGTGTTCTACACACCCTCAGTCTCAGACCCACAATGATTCCCTGAACCATTATGTCAGTGTTCCACACCCAGTCAAAGACACACAATGATTCCCTGAACCATTATGGTCAGTGTTCTCCACAGTCCCCCAGTCTCAGACCCACAATGATTCCCTTAACCATTATGTCAGTGCAGCCTCCACAGTCCCCAGTCTGAGACAAATACGTTTCCCTGAACCATTGTGTCAGTGTTCTCCACAATCCCTAGTCAATGAGACACAATGATTCCCTGAAACATCATGTCAGTGTTCTACACACTCCCCCAAGTCTCAGGACCCACACATTCCCTGAACCATTATGTCAGTGTTCTACACACACCCCTGTCTGAGACACACAATGATTCCCTGAACCATTAGGTCAGTGTTCTGGCCACAGTCCCCTAGTCTCAGACCCATAATGATTCCCTGAACCATTATGTCAGTGTTCTCCACAGTCCCCAGTCTGAAGACCCACAATGACTCCCCTGAACCATTATGTCAGTGTTCCACAGTCCCCAATCTGAGAACCACAATGATTCCCTGAACCATTAAGTCAGTGTTCTACACCCCCAGTCTCAGACCCACAATGAACTCCTGAACCATTATGTCAGTGTTCTACACACCCCTGTCAACGACCAACAGTGATTCCCTGAACCATTATGTCAGTGTTTTCCACAGTCCTCTGTCTGAGACCCACAATGATTCCCTGAAACATTATGTCAGTGTTCTACAGTCCCCAACCACAGACACACAATGATTCCTGAACCATTATATCAGTGTTCTACTCACATTCCCAATCACAGAACCACAATGATTCCCTTGAACCATTATGTCAGTGTTTCTACACTCCCCAGTCACAGACCCACAATGATTCCCTGAACCATTATGTCAGTGTTCCCACGACCAGTCACAGACCCACAATGATTCCTTGAACCATTATGCCAAGTGTTTTCCACACTGCCCTGTCTCAGACCCAAAATGATTCCTTGAACCATTATGTCACAAGGGTTCTACACGCCTCCTCAGTCACAGACCACAGTGATTCCCTGAACCATTATGTCAGTGTTCCCCACACCCCAATCACAGACCCACAATGATTCCCTGAACCATTATGTCAGTGTTTCACACACTCCCCCAGTCACAGAAACACAATGATTCCCTGAACCATTATGTCAGTACCCTACCTCTGCACAGTGACAGACCCACAATGATTCCCAGAACCATTATGTCAGTGGTCCCACACACTCCCCAGTCTCAGACCCAAAATGATTCCCTGAACCATTATGTCAGTGTTCTACAAACTCCCCCAGTCACAGATTCCAGAGTGATTCCCTGAACCATTATGTCAGAGTTCTACACACCCCCAGTCACAGATCCACAATGATTCCCTGAACCATTATGTCAGTGTTCTTAGGCACCCCCAGTCACACAGACCCACAATGATTCCCTGGACCATTATGTCAGCAGCACCACTGCCCTGTCTCAGACCCAAAATGATTCCCCTGAACCATTATGTCAGTGTTCTACACACCCCAGTCACAGACCCACAATGATTCCCTGAAACATTATGTCAGTGTTCTACACACTCCCAGTCACAGACCCAGAGTGATTCCTGAACCATTATGTCAGAGTTTTTCAATCCACTGATTCCCTGAACTTATGTCGGTGTTCTAGGCACTCTGAAAGACAGACCCACAATGATTCCCAGGACCATTATGTCAGTGTTCTACACACTCCCTCAGTCACACCCAAATTGAACCCCTTGAACCATTATGTCAGTGTTCTACACTCTCAGTCACAGACCCACAGTGATTCCTGAAACATTATGTCAGTGTTCTACACCCCTCAGTCACAGACCCACAATGATCCCTGAAACATTATGTCAGTGTTTCACATGACTTCTGTCTCAAACCCACAATGATTCCCTTGAACCATTATGTCAGTGTTCTATACACCTCAGTCACAGACCCACAGTGATTCCCTGAACCATTATGTCAGTGTTACACACCCCAGTCTCAGACCCACAGTGTTCCCTGAACCATTATGTCAGTGTTTTCTATTAGTCCCTAGTCACAGACCCACAATGATTCCCTGAAACATTATGCTGAGTTTCACACTCCCCAGTCAAAGACCCACAGTGATTTCCCTGAACCATTATGTCAGTAGTTCTACAAACCCCAGTCACAACCCACAGTGATTCCCTTGAACCATTATGTCAGTGTTCTACACAGTCCCAGTCACAGACCCACCAATACTTCTTTGAACCATTATTGGTGTCAGTGTTCTCCACAGTCCCTAGTCTGGAGACAATACAATGATTCCCTGAACCATCTTTGCTTCAGTTTTCTACACACTCCCCTAGTCTCAGACCCACAATGATTCCATGAACCATTCTGTCAGTGTTCTACACACAAACCCCCAGTCTGAACCCATAATGATTCCCTGAACCATAATGTCAGTGTTCTCCAGAGTCCCCAGTCTGAGACCCACAATGCTTCCCCTGAACCATTATTTCAGTGTTTTCCACAGTCCCTAGTCACAGACCCACAAATGATTCCCTGAACCATTGCGTCAGTGTTCTACACACCTCAGTCACAGACCAACAATGAATCCCTGAAACATTCTTTCAGTGTTCTTACACCCCAGTCAGACCACACGATTCCCTAATTACAGTGATTCCAGAGTCCCCAGTCTGAGACCCACAATGATTCCCTACACCATTATTTCAGTGTTTTCCACAGATCAGTCACAGACCCACGATGATTCCCTGAACCATTATGTCAGTGTTCTACACTGCCCCTGTCACAGACCAACATGATTTGGTTGAAACATTATTTCAGTGTTCCCACACACTCCCCTCAGTCACAGACCCACACTGGGATTCCCTGCAACATGATGCCAGTGTCTCCTACACCCCCAGTCTCAGACACACCGCAGATTCCCTTAAACCATTATGTCAGTGTTTTCACACTGCCCTGTCTCAGGACCCACAATGATTTGCTGAACCATTATGTCAGTGTTCTACACACTCCCCAGTCACAGACACCACAGTGATCTCTGAACCATTATGTCAGTGTTCTGCACACTCCCCCAGTCTCAGACACAAAATGATTCCCTGGAACCATTATGTCAGTGTTCTACACATACCCCAGTCTCAGACCCACAATGATTCCCCTGAACCATTGCCAGGCAGTGTTCTACACACCCCCAGTCATGGACACACAATGATTCCCTGAACCATTATGTCAGTGTTCAGAGTTCTCAGTCAGACCCACATTGATTCCCCTGAACCATTATGTCAGTGTTCTACACACTCCCCAGTCTGAACCCACAGTGATGCCTGAACCATGGGTGTCCTACACTCTCTCAGTCACAGACCCACAATTATTCCCTGAAACATTATGTCAGAGTTCGACACACCCCCAGTCAAAACCCAAATGATTCCCTTGAACCATTATGTCAGTGTTCTTCTACACTCCTCAGTCACAGACCCACAGTGATCTTCGCTGAACCATTATGTCAGTGTTCATATACCTCAGTCAAAGCACCCACAGTGATTCCCTTGGAAACATTATGTCAGTGTTCTACACACTCCTCACAGATCCACAACAGATTCCTGAACCTTATTAGTGTTCCCTTCTACACTTTTCATAGACCACAGTGATTCCCTGAAATTTTACAGACACAAGCAGATCCAATGATTCCCTGAACCATTATGTCAGTGTTTTTCACACTCCCATCTACAGACACACAATGGATTCCCTTTAACCATAATGTCAGTGTTCTACACACTCCCCAATCATTAACCCACAATGATTCCTGAATCATTATGTCAGTACTACACACTCCCAATCACAGACTCCACAATGATCCCCATTAGTCAGTGTTCTACACAGTCCCCAGTCACTGACCGACAATGATTCACTGAACGGTTATGTCAGTGTTCTACGTGACTCTAGTCTCCCACTCCAGAATGATTCCCTGAACCATTATGTCAGTGTTCTACACTCCCCGAAATACAGAACCCACAATGATTCCCTAAACCATTGGTGTTCTACACACTCCCCAGTCACAGAGACCCACAATGACTCCCTGAACCATTATGTCAGTGTTCTACACACTCCCCAGTCACAGACCCAATGATTCCTGAACCATTATGTCAGTGTCCCATACACACCCCCAGTCACAGACCCACAATGATTCCCTGAACCATTATGTCAGAGTTCCTACACACTCTAGTCATCAGTCTAACGGCCAAATGATTCCCTGAACCATTATGCCGTGTTCTACACATTCCCCAATCACAGAACCACAATGATTCCCTGAACCATGATGTCAGTGTTCTACACACTCCTAGGCACAGACCCACAATGATTCCCTTTAATCGCCATATGTCGGTGTTCTTGGCACCCCAGTGACAGACCCACAATGACTCCTAGAACCATTATGTCAGTGTTCTACACACCCTCAGTCTCAGACCCAAAATGATTCCTCGAACCATTATTTCAGTGTCCTACACTCCTCAGTCACAGACCCACAGTGATTCCCTGAAAACATTATGTCAGTGTTCTACACACCTTCAGTCACAGACCCAACGTGATTCCCTCTTCAACCATTATGTCAGTGTTTTCACACTGCCCTGTCTCTAGGACCCACAATGATTTGCTAACCATTATATCAGTAATTTCCCACATAATCCCAGTACGCACTCCACAGTGATTCATGGAACCATTATGTCAGTGTTCTGCACACCCCAGTCTCAGACACAAATGATTCCTTAACCATTATGTCATGTTCTACACTCCCATTCTCAGACCCACAATGATTCCCTGAACCATTTTGTCAGTGTTCTACATTAATTCTAATCATCACAGACACAATGATTCCTGAACCATTATGTCAGTGTTCTACACCTCAGTCACACACCCACATTGATTCCCTGAACCATTGTGTCAGTGTTCTACATTTCCCAGTCTCAGCCCCATTGTGATTCCCTGAAAACATTATGTCAGTGCTTTCCACACTCCCTAGTCACAGACCCACAATGATTCCCTGAAACATTATATCAGAGTCTCACACACTCCCCAGTCAAAGACCCACAGTGATTCCCCTCGAAACATTATGTCAGTGTTCTACACACCTCAGTCACAGATCCACAATGATTCCCTGAACCATTCATGTCAGTGTTTTTCACACCCCCAGTCACAGACACACAGTGATTCCCTGAACCATTATGTCAGTGTTCTACACACTTTCAGTCACAAACCCACAATGATTCCGCTGAACTATTATGTCAGTGTTCAACACACACCCCAGTCAAAGATCCACAATGATTCCCTGGAACCATTATGTGTCAGTGTTCTCCACAGTCTAGTCTGAGACACACAATGATTCCTGAACCATTATGTCAGTGATTCCACAGTCCCCAGTCTGAGACCACAAATGATTCCCTGAACCATTCTGTCAGTGTTCTACACAGTCCCCAGTCAAAGACCCACAATGATTCCTGAACCATTATGTCAGTGTTCTACACTCTCAGTCACAGACCCACCGGACATTCCCTAAAACCATTATGTCAGTGTTTTTCACACTGCCCTGTCCTCAGACCGGCAAATGATTCGCTGAACCATTATGTCAGTGTTCTACACACCCCCAGTCACGTGCACTCCACAGTGATTCTGCTGAACCATTATGTCAGTGTTCTGTACACTGCCCAGTCCCCTGACACAAAAATGATTCCCTTAACCATTATGTCAGTGTCTCTACACACCCCCAGTCTCAGATCCCAATCGATTCCCTGAACCATTATGTCAGTGTTCTACACACTCCTAATCACAGACACACAATGATTCCTGAACCATTATGTCAGTGTTCTACACACCCTCAGTCACAGACCCACATTGATTCCCCTGAACCATTATGTCAGTGTTCTACACACTCCCCATCTACACACTCCCAGTCTCAGACCCACAGTGATTCCCTGAACCATTATGTCAGTGTTTTACACTCAGTCACAGACCCACAATGATTCCCTGAAACATTATATCAGAGTTCACACACTCCCCAGTCAAAGACCCACAGTGATTCCCTGAACCATTATGTCAGTGTTCTACACTCTCCTCAGTCACAGACCCACAGATTCCCTGAATCATTATGTCAGTGTTCTACACACCCTCGTCACAGACCCACTGCCTTTTGTTTTTCTTTTTTTTCTTCAATTTCTAGCATTTTTAATTTAAGTTCCAATTTACATTTGGATTTTCCACCGGAAACTGTTCCAGATCTCCTGGTGCAAACACATTTTTCATCAATGTAATATTCAACAATCTTCTAGCCAGTCTTGCTTTTCGCGATGGCTGGTTTTTTTACATCTGTCAGCTCTTCTAACTGTTCGCATATTTTCTAGCAGTTCTGTCTTTTTAAAAGACTTTAAAACCCTCTACGTTGGTGATGCCAAGAAATCATCCACGCTGTTGGGATCTGCCAATATATATCTAGGAAAATTCAAAAAACAATTTCACTATTTGAAATTTTAGATTTTCAATAAATGACTCGCATAATGGTCAATCCCGGACGAGCCTCAATTTGTTATGGCCCCAATTTGTTATGGCGCCGACGAAATATGTATGCCACGGACAGCAAGGATGACAGACAAAACCTTTAAATTCAACAGATTTAATTAAACAAACAGAACCAATCTACTTTCTACCCTACTGACCAAGATTGAAATAAAAATAAAAAAATATAAGATATTTACAGTTCCCTGTAATGGAGATGGGCTGCCTTGTTGTGATGTCCTGGGACAGGAAAATGTCCAACACAGGCAAAAAATCCACAAAAAGCTTAAAAGGTCTTGAAAAAGAGGACAGGTCTGGTCAAATGTATCCTTCTTTTGCAATTTCTCCCACTACTACTACACACTCTCGATTTTTCCTTATATACTCTTGTCCAGCCCTCCCATTTCTGGGATTTTTCCTCTGGGCATGCCCTGACATGCCCAACCTAGCTTCAGACTGGGCTTCAAAAAAAAAAGTCAATACTGCTATCTAGTGGCTATTTTATTTACATTACAACAGAATGAAAAGTTTTGACATGCACACCTAAAAAAAGCAATTTTTAAAAAGTGCATATTTTCACTTCAGAGCTATATTCACTTGCAAATGGCTATACATGCACATTGTACCAATTTGATGATATATATGCATTGCACAGTGATCTGAAGGATTCCCAGGCTAGATACACGACAGATTCAAGTTCTGAGCTTAAAAAGCTCAAAGACGCGGCGGTTTTCATGAAATTGCATATAGCCACAGTTTCAGAGCTCTACCTCGCTTCCTGATGGAGAAAGGAAACAAAATCACTTCCTATTCAGTCATATGGTCTAATTTCTCAATTGGCGTTTGTCACTTTCTCCCACTGAGTTATACAGAATGAAAAGTTATGACATGCAGACCTAAAAAGCAATTTTTTAAAAAGTCCATATTTTCACTTCAGAAGCTCATATTCACTTCTGCAAATGGCCATATACATGTACATTGGACCAATCGATGCCATATATGCATTGCACAGTGATCTACGGACTTCCCAGGCTAGATAAGACGACAGATTCAAGTTCTGAGCTTAAAAGCCCAAAGAAGCTTGTTTTTCATGAAAGTGCGATAGCCACAATTTAAGAGCTCCAGATCGCCTATGACGGAGATAGTAAATAAATTCACTCTCATTCAGTCATATAGCCATATTTCACTTATGTTTGTCACTTTCCTCTTAGTTATAATACAGAATGAAAAGTGTTGACATGCAGAATCAAAAAAAACAAGTTTTTAAAAAGTGCATATTTTCACTTCAGAAGCTCATATTCACTTGCAAATGGCCATACATGCACATTG
>JAFJMP010000199.1:0-25789 GCA_029692085.1 Gymnothorax javanicus | reverse complement strand
CTCTTTGTACAGGCGGCATCGATTGGTCCAATGCGTGCGTATGGCCATTTGCAAAGTAATATGAGCTTAAGTGAAAATATGCACATTTTTAAAAACTTGCTTTTTTTCTGTCTGCATGTCAAAACTTTCTTTATTTTGTGTATAATTCAGTGGGAAAGTGACAAACATGAGTGAAATGTGACTATATGACTGAATGAGAGTGAATTTGTTCCTATCTCCTCGTAGGAAGCTTAGCCAGAGCTCTGAAATTGTATTTATAATGACTTTGAAAGTACGCTTTTGAGGTTTTAAGCTCAGAACTTGACCAGTATGCGTGGTATCTGGTATGTGAAGTGCATCAGATCACTCAAAGGTACATATATGGCATCATTCATTCAATGTGCATAAGCTTGGCCATTTGCAAGTGAATATGAGCTTTTATGAAAGAGCGCATATTTTTAAAACTTTTTTTTTCTGTCTGCATGTCAAACTCATTTTGTGAATAATCCAGTGGAAAACTGACAAACATGAGTGAAATGTGACTATATGACTGAATGAGAGGAATGGTTTTATATCTCCAGAGGAAGCGAGCCAGAGTCTGAAAATGCATTATACGCATTTCATGAAAGGCCTTTTTTTGAGGTTTTAAGCTCAGAACTTGACTCCGTGCATGTATCTGGCATGAATTGCATCAGATCACTGTGCAAAGCATATATGGCATCGATTGGTCCAATGTGCATGTATGGCCATTTGCAAGTGAATATGAGCTTCTTAAGAAAATATGCACATTTTTAAAAACCTTTTTTTTTCTATCCTCATGTCAAAACTTTCATTTTGTGTATAATCCATCGAAAGTGACAAACATGAGTGAAAATTTGACTATATGACTGAATGAGATGAATTTGTTCCTTTATCTCCGAAGCGCAGCTTGAGCTCTGAATTGTCGCTATATCGCACTTTCAAGAAAGCACGCTTTAGGTTTTAAGCTCAGAACTTGACCCCCGCGGCATCTGGCATGGGATGCATCAGATCACTTTGCAGCATATATGGTGAACGACGCCATCCAAATGTATGTTTGGCCATTTGCAAGTGAATATGAGTTTTTATGAAAATATATTATTTAAAAAACTTGCTTTTTTTCTGTCTGCATGTCAAAACTTTCATTTTGTATAATTCAGAGGAAAGTGACAAACATGAGTGAAATGTGACTATATGACTGAATGAGAGAGGATTTGTTTTTATCTCAGAAGGAAGCCAGGAGCCTTAAACTGTGGCGAGCATGACTTTCATGAAAGCACGCTTTTTGAGGTTTTAAGCTCAGAACTTGACCTTGCGTGTATCTGGCATGGAAGTGCATCAGATCACCGTTGCAGCGCATATTTGGCATCGATTGGTCCAATGTGCACATGGCCATTTGTAAGTGAATATGAGCTTCTTATGAAATATGCATATTTTTTAAAACTTGCTTTTTTTCTGTCTGTATGTCAAAACTTTCTTATTTTGTGTATAACTGGCAGGAAAAAGTGACAAACATGAGTGAAAAATGACTATATGACTGAACGAGAGTGAATTTGTTTTATCTCCGTAAGGAAGTAGCCAGAGTTCTGAAACTGTATAAACGACTTGCATGAAATTTTCTTTGAGGTTTGAAGCCCAGAACTTGACCCCGCGTGTATCTGGCATGGGAATTGCATCAGATCACTGCAAAAAGCATATATGGCATAGATTGGTCCAATGTGCATGTATGGCCATTTGCAAGTGAATAAGAGCTTTAAGTCAAAAATATGCATATTTTTAAAAATTGCTTTTTTTTGTGCTTCATGTCAAAACTTCATTTTGTATAATTTAGGGGAAATTGACAAACATGGAGGAAATGTGACTATGGACTGAATAAAGAGGAATGTTTTTTTCCGGCCAGAAGGCCAAAATTGAACGTGACTTTCATGAAAGCACGTTTTTGAAAGCTAGAACCTGACGCACTTTCGGTATGAAAGCATCGCAAAGCAAGTTTTGAGGTTTTATGGCTACTTGAAATATGAGCTTCGCATATTTTTAAAACTGTTTTCTGTCTATGAAGTGTATAATATGGGAAGATAAACATGTGCAAAGCATATGAATGAGGTGAATTTGTTTCTATCCAAATGGAGCCTATGTCTTGCCATTTTCATGAAAGCACGCTTTTTAGGTTTTAAGCTTCAGAACTTGGACTCCTCAGGCGTATCTGGTATGGGATGTGCATCAGATCTCTTTGCAAAGCATATATGGCATCATTGTCCAATGTGTATGTATGGCCATTTGCAAGGAATATGAGCTTAAGTGAAAATATGCATATTTCAAAACTTGCTTTTTTTTTTTTTCTGTCTGTATGTCAAAACTTTCTATTTTGTGTATAATACAGTGGAAAGTGACAAACATGAGTGAAATGACTATATGACTGAATGAGAGTGAATTTGTTTCTTTATCTCAGAAGGAAGCAGCTAGAGCTCTGAAATCTGTCATGCATAATGACTTCATGAAAGCACGCTTTCTTGAGCGTGTCAGAACTTGACTGCATGCAGTATTCAAATGGAAGTGATCAGATCTCTTTTGCAAAGCATATATATGGCATCGATTAACCAATGTGCATGTATGGCCACTTGCAAGTGGTTTAGAGCTTCTATGAAATATGCATATTTTAAAACTTGCTTTTTTTTCCTGTCTGTATGTCAAAACTTTCATTTTGTGTATAATTCAGTGGGAAAGATAAACATGGAGGAAATGACTATATGACTGGAATGAGAGTGAATTTTGTTTCTTTATCTCCTCGTAAGGAAGCCGAGCGCCAGAGCTCTGAACTGTGGCTATACGCGACTTTCTCATGAAAGCACGCTTTTGAGGTTTTAAGCTCAGAACTGACTCCGCGGCGGCGTATCCTGGCATGAAGTACATCAGATCACCGTGCAAAGCATATATGGCATCGATTGGTCCAATGTGCATGTATGGCCATTTGCAAGTGAATATGAGCTTTAAGTCAAAATATGCATATTTTTAAAAATCCTGGTTTTTTTTTTCTGTCTGCATGTCAAAACTTTCATTTTGTGTATAATTCAGGGGAAATTGAAAACATGAGTGAAATGTGACTTTATGACTGAATAAGAGTGAATTTGTTTTGACTGAGAAGGTAGCTAGCCAGAGCTCTGAAATCAGGCTATACGCACTTTCAGGAAAGCACGCTTGAGGTTTTAAGCTCAGAACTTGACCTCGGTATGCATCGGTATAGGAAGTACATCGATCTCAGCAAAGCATATATGGCATCGAGTGGTCCAATGTGCATGTATGGCCATTTGCAAGTGAATATGAGCTTAAGAAATATGCATATTTTTAAAACTTGCTTTTTTTTCTGTCTGCATGTCAAAACTTTCATTTTGTGTATAATTAAGTGGGAAAGTGACAAACATGTGTGAAATGTGACTATATGACTGAATGAAGTGAATTTGTTTCTTATCTCCAAGGAAGCGAAAGAGCTCTGAAACTGTGGCTATGGTCGCACTTTCAGGAAAGCACGCTTGAGGTTTTAAGCTCAGAACTTGACTCCGTGCAGTATCTGGCATGTGAAGTCAGATCACTGTGCAAAACATATATGGCATAGATTGTCCAATGTGCATGTATGGCCATTTGCAAGTGAATATGAGCTTTTAAGTCAAAATATGCATTTTTTAAAAAACTTGCTTTTTTTCTGTCTGCATGTCAAAACTTTCTTATTTTGTGTATAATCTAGTGGAAAAGCACAAACATGAGTGAAATGTGACTTTATGACTGAATAAGAGTGAATTTGTTTCTATCTCCTAAGAAGGGGAAATAGAGCTCTGAAACTGTCGCTTATACGCACTTTCATGAAAGCACGCTTTTTGAGGTTTTAAGCTCAGAACTTGACTCCGTGCGTGTATCTGGCATGGAATTGCATCAGATCACTTTAATAAATATATGGTATAGATTGTCCAATGTGCATGTATGGCCTTTTGCAAGTGAATATGAGATTCTTCAGTGAAAATATGCATATTTTTAAAACTTGCTTTTTTCTGTCTGCATGTCAAAACTTTCATTTTTGTGTATAATTCAGGGAAAAGGACAAACATGGGGAGTGAAATGTATATGACTGAATAAGAGTGAATTTTTTTTATCTCCGTAAGGAAGCGAAATAGAGTTCTGAACTGTGGCTATAACGCCACTTTCATGAAAAACACGCTTTTTTGAGGTTTTAAGCTCAGAACTTGACTGCGGCGCAGGTATCTGGCATAGGAAGTACATCTAGATCACTGCAAAGCATATATGGCATCGATTGGTCCAAATGTGCATGTATGGCCATTTGCGTGAATATGAGCTTTTAAGAAAATATGCATATTTTTTAAAAAATTTGCTTTTTTTTCTGTCTGCATGTTAAAATTTCTATTTTGTGTATAATTCAGGGAAAGCGGACAAACATGAGTGAAATGTGACTATATGACTGAATGAGAGTGAATTTGTTTTATCTCTCCGCCAGAAAGCGAAGTTAGAGCTTTTGAAACTGTCGCTATACGCACTTTTCATGAAAGCACGCTTTTTTTGAGGTTTTAAGCTCAGAACTTGACTCGCGGCGCGTATCTGGCATGGGAAGTACATCAGATCACCGTGCAAAGCATATAGCGGCATCGATTGGTCCAATGTGCATGTGGTGCCGCCTGCAAGTGAATATGAGCTTTTAAGCCAAAAATATGCATATTTTAAAACTTGCTTTTTTTTTGTCTGCATGTCAAAACTTTCATTTTGTGTATAATTCAGTGGGAAATTGAAACATGAGTGAAAATGTGACTTTATGACTGAATAAGAGTGAATTTGTTTTATCTCCAGAAGGAAGTTAGCTAGAGTATTTGAAACTATATCATACGAATTCAGGAAAGCACGCTTTTGAGGTTTTAAGCTCAGAACTTGACTGCGGGCAGTATCTGGCATGGAAGTACATCAGATCACTGTGCAAAAGCATATATGGCATCGATTGGTCCAATGTGCATGTTTGGCCATTTGCAAAGAATATGAGCTTCTTAAGTGAAAATATGGCTATTTTTAAAACTTTTTTTTCTGTCTGGCATGTTAAAATCTTTCATTTTGTGTGTAATTCAGTTGGGAAGTGACAAAACATGATGAAAATGTGACTATATGACTGAATGAGAGTGAATTTGTTTCTATCTCCCAGGAAGGAAGCTAGAGCCTGAAACTGTGGCTATAATGCAAGACTTTCATGAAAGCACGCTTTTTGAGGTTTTAAGCTCAGAACTTGACTGCGTAGTATCTGGCATGGGAAGTGCATCAGATCACCGCAAAGCATATATGGCATAGATTGGTCCAATGTGCATGTATGGCCATTTGCAAGTGAATATGAGCTTAATGAAAAATATGCATTTTTTAAAACTTGCTTTTTTTTCTGTCTGCATGTCAAAAACTTTCATTTTGTGTATAATTCAGTGGGAAATTGACAAACATGAGTGAAATGTGACTTAAGACTGAATAAGAGTGAATTTGTTTTATCTCCTCAGAAGGGAAGCTTAGCCAGAGCCTGAATGCTCGCTATACGACTTTCATGAAAGCACGCTTTTTGAGGTTTTAAGCCCAGAACTTGACTCCGTGCGCAGTATCTGGTATGGGGAATTGCATCAGATCACTGTAAAACAACATATGGAATAGATTGGTCCAATGTGCATGTATGGCCATTTGCAAGTGAATATGAGCTTCAAGTCAAAAACATGCATATTTTAAAACTTGCTTTTTTTTTCTGTCTGCATGTCAAAAATCCTATTTTTGTATAATCTAGGGGAAAGTGACAAAACATGAGTGAAAATGTGACTATATGATCCTGAATGAGAGTTTTTTTTATCTCCAAGGAAACGAGCTAGAGCTCTGAAAACTGTGGAAACGACTTTCATGAAAGCACGCTTTTTGAGGTTTTAAGCTCAGAACTTGAACTGCAATTATTCTGGTATTCAAGTGCATCAGATCATCAGCAAAGTATATATGAATAGATTGTCCAATGTGCATTGTATGGCCATTTGCAAGTGAATATGAGCTTTAAGTCCAAATATGCATATTTTTTAAAACTTGCTTTTTTTTTTTCTGTCTGCATGTCAAAACTTTCATTTTGTGTATAATTCAGTGAAAATTGAAAAACATGAGTGAAATGACTTTATGACTGAAACAAGAGTGAATTTGTTTCTATTCGTGAAGGAAGCGAAGCAGGCTCTGAACTGTCGCCATATCGCTTTCATGAAAGCACGCTTTTGAGGTTTTAAGCTCAGAACTTGACTGCATGTATTTGGCATGAATTGCATCAGATCTTTGCAAAGCATATTTGGCATCGATTGGTCCAATGTGCTTGTATGGCCATTTGCAAGTGAATATGAGTTTTTAAGAAAAATAATATGCATATTTTTAAAAACTTGCTTTTTTTGTCTGCATGTCAAAACTTATTTTGTGTATAATTCAGTGGGAAAAAGTGTCAAACATGAGTGAAAATGTACTATATGACTGAATGAGAGTGAATTTTGTTTTTATCTCCAGAAGGAAGCCGGCCAGAGCTCTGAAACTGGGCTATGTTTACTTTCAGGAAAGCACGCTTTGAGGTTTTTAAGCTCAGAACTTGAATCCGTATGTATCTGGCATGGAAGTACATCAGATCACTGTGCAAAGATATATGGCATAGATTGTCCAATGTGCATGTATGGCCATTTGCAAGGAATATGAATATCTTAAGTGAAAATATGAATATTTTAAAACTTGCTTTTTTTTCTGTCTGTATGTCAAAATTCATTTTGTATAATTCAGTGAAATTGACAAACATGAGTGAAATGTGACTTTATGACTGAATAAGAGTGAATTTGTTTTATCTCCAGAAGGAAGCTGTAGCCAGAGCTCTGAAATGTGGCTATATCGCACTTTCATGAAAGCACGCTTTTGAGAGGTTTTAAGCTCAGAACTTGACTGCATGCATGTATCTGGTATAGGAAATTGCATCAGATCATCAGCAAAGCATATATGGCATCGATTGGTCCAATGTGCATGTTTGGCCATTTGCAAGTGAATATGAGCTTAAGTGAAAATATGCATATTTTTAAAACTTGCTTTTTTTTTCTGTCTGCATGTTAAAACTTTCATTTTGTGTATAATTCAGTGGAAAGTGACAAACATGAGTGAAATGACTATATGACTGAATAAGAGTGAATTTGTTTCTATTATCTCAGAAGGAAGCTTAGCCAGAGCTCTGAAATCGGCTAAACGACTTTCAGGAAAGCACGCTTGAGGTTTTAAGCTCAGAACTTGACTCCGCGACGGTATCTGGCATGGGAAGTGCATCAGATCACGTAAAACATATATGGCATCGGGATTGGTCCAATGTGCATGTATGGCCATTTGCAAGTGAATATGAGCTTTTAAGAAAATATGCATATTTTTAAAACTTGCTTTTTTTTTCTGTCTGCATGTCAAAATCCTCATTTTGTGTATAATCCAGTGGAAAGTGACAAACATGAGGAAATGTGACTTATGACTGAATAAGAGTGAATTTGTTTTATCTCCGTAAGGAAGCGAAGCTAGAGCCTGAAACTGTCGCCATAATGACTTCAGCGAAAGCACGCTTTTGAGGTTTTAAGCTCAGAACCTGACTCACGTATGCGTATCTGGCATGGAAGTGCATCAGATCACTGTACAACAAATATATGGCATCGATTGCTCCAATGTGCATGTATGCCATTTGCAAGTGAATATGAGCTTTTCAGTCAAAATATGCATATTTTTAAAACTTGCTTTTTTTTCTGGTCTGCATGTCAAAAACTTTTCATTTTGTGTATAATTCAGTGAAATTGACAAACATGAGTGAAATGTGACTATACTGAATGAGAAATTTTGTTTCTATCTCCAAGGAAGCGAGCCAGAGCTCTGAAATCAGGCAAAACGAGACTTTCATGAAAGCACGCTTTTGAGGTTTTTTTAAGCTCAGAACTTGACTGGGCGCAGTATCTGGCATAGAAGTACATCAGATCACTGTGCAAAAGTATAGGCAGCATCGATTGGTCCAATGTGCATGTATGGCCATTTGCAAGTGAATATGAGATTCTAAGTGAAAATATGGCTATTTTTAAAACTTTTTTTTTTTTCTGCATGTCAAAACTTTCATTTTGTGTATAATTCAGTGGAAAGGACAAACATGAGTGAAATGTGACTATATGACTGAATAAGAGGAATTTTGTTCCTTTATCTCCGTTAACGGAAGCAGCCAGAGCTCTGAAACTGTACTATATCAAGACTTTCAGGAAAGCACGCTTTTGAGGTTTTAAGCTCAGAATCCTGACTCGCAGGCAGTATCGGTATCGGGAAGTGCATCAGATCACTGTGCAAAGCATATATGGCAGAGATTGGTCCAATGTGCATGTTTGGCCATTTGCAAGTGAATATGAGCTTTATGAAAATATGCATATTTTTTTAAAAACTTGCTTTTTTTCTGTCTGCATGTCAAAAATTTCATTTTTGTATTTTGTGGAAATTGACAAACATGAGGAAATGTGACTATATGACTGAATGAGAGTGAATTTGTTTTATCTCCTTTCAGAAGGAAGAGCCAGAGCTCTGAACTGTACTAATGGAATGAAAGCACGCTTTTGAGGTTTTAAGCCAGAACTTGACAAGGCAGTATTCGGCATGGGGAATTATCAGATCACTTGCAAAGCATATATGGGCATCGATTGGTCCAATGTGCACAGGGCGGCCATTTGCAAAAATGAATATGAGCTTTTAAGAAAATATGCACATTTTTAAAAACTTGTTTTTTCATCACATGTCAAAACTTCATTTTGTGTAAAAAAGTGACAAACATGAGTGAAATGACTATATGATTGAATGAGATTTTTTAACTTATTTCCGTGAAGGAAGCAGAAGCTCGAAATCTCTATATCGTATTTCAGAAAGCACGCTTTTTGAGGTTTTTGCTCAGAACTTGACTCCGCATGGTATCTGGGCATGGGAAGTGCATCAGATCACTGTGCAAAGCATATATGGCATCGATTGGTCCAATGTGCATGTATGGCCATTTGCAAGAGAATATGAGCTTAAGTGAAAATATGCATATTTTAAAAAAGCTTTTTTTTCTGTCTGCATGTCAAAACTTTCATTTTGTGTATAATTCAGTGGGAAAGTGACAAACATGAGTGAAATGTGACTATATGAATGAGAGGGGATTTTTTTATCTCCAGAAGGAAGCGAAGCCAGAGCTCTGAACTGTACATAATGATTTTATGAAAGCACGCTTTTGAGGTTTTAAGCTCAGAACTTGACTCCTAAGCGTATCTTCAGAAGAAGTGCATCAGATCACCGTGCAAAGCATATATGGTATCAATCCAATGTGCATGTATGGCCATTTGCAAGTGAATATGAGCTTTTAAGTGAAAATATGCATATTTTTAAAAATTGCTTTTTTTTTCGTCTGCATGTTAAAACTTCATTTTGTGTATAATTCAGGAAAGTGACAAACATGGAGAAATGTGACTATATGACTGAATAAGAGTAATTTTTTTTTTTTGGTATTTCATGAAAAGCCTAGGTTTTGCGAACTTGACTTTGGCATGGAATTGCATCAGATCAGAAAGCTTATATGGCATAGATTGGTCCAACATGCCAGTTACTATAAGAGAGCTTTCAAAATATGAAAGCACGCTTTTTTTCTGCATGGTTTTAAATTGGACAAACATGAAAATGCGGACTTTATGACTGAATGAGAGTGAATTTGTCTCATCTGGTAAGCTTAGCCAGAGCTCTGAAACTGTATTACACATTTCATGAAAGCACGCTTGAGGTTTTAAGCAAACTTGCATCTGGCATGGAAGCGGATCATCGTGCAAGCATATATGGCATCGAATGTCCATGTGCATGGCCCATTTGCAAGTGAATATGAGCTTTTATGAAAATATGCATATTTTTAAACTTGCTTTTTTTTTCTGTCTGCATGTCAAAACTTTCATTTTGTGTATAATTAAGGGAAAGGACAAACATGAGTGAAATGTGACTATATGACTGAATTGAATTTTTTATATCTCCGTAAGGAAGCAGCAGAGCTCTGGAAACCAGGCTATATGCACTTTCATGAAAGCACGCTTTGAGGTTTTGTCTCAGAACTTGACTCCGCATGTATCTGGCATAGGAATTGCATCAGATCACCAAAGCATATATGGCATCGATTGGTCCAATGTGCATGTATGGCCATTTGCAAGTGAATATGAGCTTAAGTGAAAATATGCACATTTTTAAAAACTTTTTTTTTTTTTTTCTGTCTGCATGTCAAAACTTTAATTTTGTGTATAATTCATCTGGAAAGGACAAACATGAGTGAAATTTGACCATATGACTGAATTTTTGTTTCTCCTCCAGAGGAAGCGAGCTAGAGCTCTGAAACTGTCGGGCTATTCAAGATATTCATGAAAAGCACGCTTTTGAGGTTTTAAGCTCAGAACTTGACTCCTTTATTTGGTATGGAATTGCATCAGATCACTTGTAAAGCATATATGGCATGATTGGTCCAATGTGCATGTATGGCCATTTGCAAGTGAATATGAGCTTCTTATGAAAAATATGTATATTTTTTAAAAACTTGGCTTTTTTTTTCTGTCTGCATGTCAAAAATTTTTTTTGTGTATAATTAAGTGGGAAAGTGACAAACATGAGTGAAATGTGACTATATGACTGAATGAGAGTGAATTTGTTTTATCTCCGTAGGAACGCGAGCCAGAGCTCTGAAACATGTCGCCATACGCACTTTCATGAAAGCACTTTTTGAGGTTTTAAGCTCAGAACTTGACTCCATGCGTGCATCTGCATGGAAGTGCATCAGATCACTCAGCAAAGCATATATGGCATCGATTGGTCCAATGTGCATGCATGGCCATTTGCAAGTGAAATATGAGCTTTATGAAAAAATATGCATATTTTAAAACTTGCTTTTTTTTCTGTCTGCATGTTAAAAACTTTTCATTTTGTGTATAATTCAGTGGAAAGTGACAAACATGAGTGAAATGACTATATGACTGAATGAGAGAGTGAATTTGTTTTATCTCCTCGTGAAGGAAGCGTATAGAGCTCTGAAACTGTGACTATACGCACTTTCAGGAAAGCACGCTTTTTGAGGTTTTGCTCAGAACTTGACTCGCGGCGCAGTATCAGGCATGTGAATTACATCAGATCACTGTGCAAAGCATATGGCATAGATTGGTCCAATGTGCATGTATATATTTGTGTTGAATATGAGCTTTAAGTCAAAATATGCATATTTTAAAACTTGCTTTTTTTTCTGTCTGCATGTCAAAACTTTCATTTTGGTATAATTCAGGGGAAAGTGACAAACATGAGTGAAATGTGACTTTATGACTGAATAAGAGGAATTTGTTTTATCTCCTCAGAAGGAAGCGAAATAGAGTTTGAAACTGTGGCTATACGCACTTTCATGAAAGCACGCTTTGGAGGTTTTAAGCCTCAGAACTTGACTGTGACGCAGTATCTGGCAGTATGAAGTGATCGATCACCGCGGCAAAGCATATATGGCATCGATTGGTCCAATGTGCATGTATGGCCATTTGCAAGTGAATATGAGATTTAAGTGAAAAATACGTATATTTTAAAAACTTGCTTTTTTCTGTCTGCATGTTAAAACTTTATTTTGTGTATAATTCAGTGGGAAAAGGACAACATGAGTGAAATGTGACTATATGACTGAATGAGAGTGAATTTGTTTTATTTGGAAGAAGCGCCAGAGCTCTGGAACTGTGGCTATACGACTTTCATGAAAGCACGCTTTTGAGGTTTTGCCTTAGAACTTGACCCAGATGCGTATCTGGCATGGAAGTACATCAGATCACCAGCAAAGCATATATGGCATAGATTGGTCCAATGCATGTATGGCCATTTGCAAGAGAATATGAGTTTTAAGTGAAAAATATGCATATTTTTTTAAAAACTTGCTGTCTGCATGTCAAAACTTTTTTTGTGTCTGCATGTCAGTGAAAACATGAGGAATTTTATGACTGAATGAGAGTGAATTTGTTCCTATCTCCGTGGAAATTGAAAAATTGTGATTTAAGTGAAAGCACGCTTGAGGTTTAAGCTCAGAACTTGACTGCGCATAAGGAATTGATCAGATTTGTATATGGCATCTGATTGGTCCAATGTGCATGTATGGCCGTTGTGGGAAGCGAGCTTTCTAGAAATATGCCATTTTAAACTGTTTTTTTCGCTGTATAAAACTTTCATTTTGTCAATGAAAGCACATGAGGAAATGTGACTATTTTGAGGTTTTAATCTCCGTAGAACTTGAGCCTGAACTGTATCTGCATGGGAATTAAGCATCAGATCACTGTATCAATAAATATATGGTATAGATTGGTCCAATGTGCATGTATGGCCATTTGCAAGCGAATATGAGCTTTCAGTCAAAATATGCATATTTTAAAAACTTGCTTTTTTTTTCTGTCTGCATGTCAAAACTTTCATTTTGTGTATAATCCAGTGGGAAAGTGACAAACATGAGTGAAATGTGACTATATGACTGAATGAGAGTGAATTTCTTATATTCCGAAGGAAGCGAAACGCTAGAGCTCTGAACTGTGGCTATACGCGACTTTCAGGAAAGCACGCTTTTTGAGGTTTTAAGCTCAGAAACTTGACTTCCGCGTGTATCTGGCATGGGGAATTGCCATCACCGCAAAGCATATATGGCATCGATTGGTCCAATGTGCATGTATGGCCATTTGCAAGTGAATATGAGCTTCTATGAAAAATATGCATATTTTTAAAAACTTGCTTTTTTTTTCTGTCTGCATGTCAAAACTTTTATTTTGTGTATAATCTTAGTGGAAAGTGGACAAACATGAGTGAAATGACTATATGACTGAATAAGATTGAATTGTTTCTTATTCAGAAGGAAACGCAGCTAGAGCTCTGAAATTGGACTAACGCGACGTTCATGAAAGCCATCGCAGAGCTCAGAACTTGACTGTGGCTATATGTGCATCAGATCAGGAAAGCACGGCATCATTGTCCAATTTGAGGTTTTGCAAGGAATTATGAGTTTGGCGAAAATATGGCTATTTTTAAAATCTTATTTTTTCTGGTTGCATGTCAAACTTTTCTCCGGTATAATTCAAGGGGAAAGGGACAACATGAGTGAAATGTGACTATAGAAAATGAGCATATATGGCAGAGATTGGCCAGAGTTCTGAACTGTGCATGTTTCATGAAAGCACATTTGAGGTTTTAAGCTCAGAATATCTGGGCTGTATCTGGTATGGGGAATTGCATCGATCAACAGAAAATATGCATATTGGTCCAATGCTAAAACTTTGCTTATGAGCTTTTCTGTCTGCATATTTTTAAACTTGCTTTTTTCTGTGTAAAATTTATTGTGTATAGTGGGAAAGTGACAAACATGAGTGAAATGTGACTATATGACTGAATGAGAGAGAATTTGTTCATCTCCGTATGAAGGAAGCTGAGTCCTGAACTGTGGCTGCCGCACTTTCATGAAAGCACGCTTCTTTGAGGTTTTGTCAGAACTTGGACTCAGGCGGTATCTGCATGTTATGGAATCTGTGCATCAGATCACCAGTAAGCATATTTTGGCATCGATTGTCCAATGTATGGCCATTTGCAAGGCAGAATATGAGTTTAAGTCAAAAATATGCACATTTTTAAAAAAGCTTTTTTTTTCTGTCTGCATGTCAAAACTTTCATTTTGTATAATCTATTCGGAAAGTGACAAACATGAGTGAAATGTGACTATATGACTGAATTTTTTTTTATCTCCGAAAGGAAGGAAAGCCAGGAGCTCTGAACTGTGGCTATATCGCATTTCAGGAAAAGCACGCTTTGAGGTTTTTTTAAGCTTGAACTTGACTATGTATCTGGTATGGGAAGTATCAGATCACCGTGCAAAGCATATATGGCTTAGATTGGTCCAATGTGCATGTATGGCCATTTTTGCAAGTGAATATGAGCATCTTAAGAAAATATGCATATTTTTAAAAACCTGCTTTTTTTCTGTCTGCATGTTAAAAACTTTCATTTTGTGTGTATAATTCCAAAAAAGATGACAAACATGAGTGAAATGTGACTATATGACTGAATAAGAGTGAATTTGTTTCTATCTCCAGAAGGTAGGAAGCAGCCAGAGCTCTGAACTGTCGCTAAATCGTGACTTTCATGAAAGCACGCTTTTGAGGTTTTTAAGTCAGAACTTGACTCCTCTTATGGCCTGGCATGAAGTGCATCAGATGACTTTGCAAAGCATATAAGTGGCATCGACATGGTCCAATGTGCATGTATGGCCATTTGCAAGTGAATATGAGCTTCTTAAGAAAATATGCATATTTTTATTTTTAAAAAAACTCCTTGTTTTTTTTCTGTCTGCATGTCAAAACTTTCTATTTTGTGAATAATTCAGGGAAAGTGTTTTAATATGAGTGAAATGTGACTATATGACTGAATGAGAGGAACTTGTTTCTATCTCCAGGCGAAGGAGCCAGAAACGCTATATCTTTCATGAAAGCACGCTTTTGAGGTTTTAAGCCAGAACTTGACCCGCATGTATTCTGGCATGGAAGTACATCAGATCACTGTGCAAAGCATATATGGCATCGAGTCCAATGTGCATGTATGGCCATTTGCAAGTGAATATGAGCTTTATGAAAAATATGCATATTTTGCAAACTCCTGCTTTTTTCTGTCCGCATGTTAAAACTTTCATTTTGTGTATAATCAGTGGGAAAGTGACAAACATGAGTGAAATGTGACTTTATGACTGAATAAATTTTTTTCATCTCAGAAGGAAGCTTAGCCAGGAGCCTGGAATCATTGGTGGCTATTCGCACTTTCATGAAAGCACGCTTTGAGGTTTTAAGCCAGAACTTGACTGCAAGGCGTATCTGGCATAGGAAGTATATCAGATCACTGTGCAAAGCATATATGAATTGATTGGTCCAATGTGCATGTATGGCCATTTGCGGCGAATATGAGCTTCTGAAGTGAAAATATGCATATTTTAAAAACTTTCTTTTTTTTCTGTCTGCATGTCAAACTTTCATTTGTATATCCAGGGGAAAGTGACAAACATGAGTGAAAATGTGACTATATGACTGAATTTTTGAATTTGTTTGGTCTCCGCCAGGGAGCTCTGAACTGTATTATTCCAAAACCGGCTATAATGTTTCATGAAAGCACGCTTTGAGGTTTTAAGCTCAGAACCCTGAATTTGTGCATGTATTCTGACTGGAAAGTGCGTTAGATCACTGTACAAAGCATATATGGCATAGATTTGTCCAATGTGCATGTATGGCCATTTGCAAGTGAATATGAGATTCTTCAGTGAAAATATGCAAATTTTTAAAAAACGCTTTTTTTTCCTGTCTGCATGTCAAAACTTTCTTATTTTGTGTATAATTCAGTGGGAAAGTGACAAACATGAGTGAAAAATGTGACTATATGACTGAATAAGAGTGAATTTGTTTCTATCTCCATAGTTTAAAGCAGAGCTCTTGAAACTGTCGCCATAATGCATTTCAGGAAAGCACGCTTCTTTTGAGGTTTTAAGCTCAGAATTTGACTCGTGCGCAGTATCTGGTATGTGAAGTACATCAGATCTCTTGCGCATATATGGTATAGATTAACTAATGTGCATGTATGGCCATTTGCAAGTGAATATGAGCTTTAAGTCAAAATATGTATATTTTTAAAAACTTGTTTTTTTTTTCTGTCTGCATGTCAAAACTTTCTTTTTTGTATATAATTAGTGGGAAATTGACAAACATGAGTGAAATGTGACCATATGACTGAATGAGAGTGAATTTGTTTCCTATCTCCTATGAAGCCGAAGTTAGAAGTCTGAAACTGGGCTATACGATCTTCATGTGAAAGCACGCTTTTTTGAGGTTTTAAGCTCAGAACTTGGACTCCTTGCGTAGATTGGCATGGGGAAGTGTGCATCAGATCACTTTGCAGCTAGCATTTATGGCATCGATTGTCCAATGTATGTGTTTGGCCATTTGCAAGTGAATATGAGCTTAAGTGAAAATATGCATATTTTTAAAACTTGCTTTTTTTCTGTCTGCATGTCAAAACTTTCATTTTGTGTATAATCCAGTGGGAAAGTGTCAAACATGAGTGAAATGTGACTATATGACTGAATAAGAGTGAATTTGTTTCTATCTCCGCATGAAGCGAAATAGAGCCTGAAACTGTGGCTATACGCACTTTATGAAAGCACGCTTGAGGTTTTAAGCTCAGAACTGACCTGCATGTTCTGGCATGGGAATTAGATTAGATCACTGTGCAAAGCATATATGGCATCGATTGGTCCAATGTGCTTGTATGGCCATTTGCAAGAATATGAGCTTTTGGTTGAAAATATGCATTTTTTTAAAACTTGCTTTTTTTTCTGTCTGCATATCAAAAACTTTCATTTTGTGTATATCCAGTGGGAAAGTGACAAAACATGAGTGAAATGTGATTATATGACTGAATGAGAGTGAATTTGTTTTCATCTCCGAAGGAAGCTGCAATAGAGCTCTGAAACTGTGGCACACGCGACTTTCATGAAAGCACGCTTGAGGTTTTAAGCTCAGAACTGACCCGTGCGGTATCTGGTATGGAATACATCAGGATCATCACTGTGCAAAGCATATATGGCATCGATTGGTCCAAATGTGCATGTATGGCCATTTGCAAGTGAATATGAGCTTCTTGGTCAAAACATGCACATTTTAAAAAAGCTTTTTTTTTTCTGTTTTGCATGTCAAAATCCTTTCATTTTGTATAATCCAGTGGGAAAGTGACAAACATGAGTGAAATGTGACTATATGACTGAATTTTTTTCTATCTCCGTAAGAAGCAGAGCCAGAGCTCTGAAACTGTGAATATTCGCGACTTTCTATGAAAGCACTTTTTGAGGTTTTAAGCTCAGAACTTGAATTTGTGCATGGTCTGGGTATGGGAAAGTGCATCAGATCACTGTACAAAGCATATATGGCATCGACACAAATGTGCATGTATGGCCACATAAGCGAATATGAGAGTTTATGAAAAATATGCAAATTTTTAAAAAACTTTTTTTCCTGTCTACATGTCAAAACTTTCATTTTGTGTATAATTTAGGGAAGTGACAAACATGAGTGAAAATGACTATATGACTGGAATGAGAGGAATTTGTTTGTCTCCTCAGAAGGGTTTAGCCAGAGCGCCTAATCCGTGAGTAAACGACTTTCATGAAAAGCACGCTTGAGGTTTTAAGCTCAGAAATTGACTCCGCATGTATCTGGTATGGGAATTGCATCAGATCACTGTGCAAAGCATATATGGCATCGATTGGTCCAATGTGCATGTATGGCCATTTGCAAAGTGAATATATGAGCTTTCTGAAAATATGCATATTTTAAAACTTGCTTTTTTTTTCTGTCTGCATGTCAAAACTTTCATTTTGTGTATAATTCAGTGAAATTGACAAACATGAGTGAAATGTGACTATATGACTGAATGAGAGTGAACTTGTTTTATCTCCAGAAGGAAGCGAGCTAGAGTCGAATTGTGGCGGTATCGTGACTTTCAGGAAAGCACGCTTTTGAGGTTTTAAGCTCAGAACTTAATTCGCATATGTCTCTGGCATGGGAAGTACATCAGATCACTGCAAAGCATATGGCATCGATTGGTCCAATGTGCATGTATGGCCATTTGCAAGAATATGAGCTTATAAGAAAAATATGCATATTTTTTAAAAAACTTGCTTTTTTCTGTCTGCATGTTAAAATCCTCATTTTGTGTATAATTCATGGAAAATTGACAAACATGAGGAAAATGTTTAGGACTAATATGACTGAATTTTTTCTATCTTATAATGAAGTAGCCAGAGTTTGGAAACTGGTTATTCGCAATTTCATGAAAAGCACGCTTTGAGGTTTAAGCTCAGAACTTGACCTCGGCGGTATCTGGGTATAGAAGTACATCAGATCACTGTGCAAAGTATATATGGCATCGATTGGTCCAATGTATGTATGGCCATTTGCAAGTGAATATGAGATTTGAAGTGAAAATATGCACATTTTTAAAAAACTTTTTTTTCTGTCTTCATGTCAAACTTTCATTTTGTGTATAATCCAGGGAAAGTGACAAACATGAGGAAATGACTATATGACTGAATTTTTTTTCATCTCAGAAGGAAGGAAACAGAGCTCTGAAATCAGGCTATTCGCACTTCATGAAAGCACGCTTTTTTGAGGTTTTAAGCCCAGAACTGAATTTGTGCATGTATTCAACTGAAAGTGCTTCAGATCACTGTACAAAGCATATATGGCATCGATTGGTCAAATGTGCATGTATGGCCATATACAAGTGAATATGAGCTTCTTAAGTGAAAATATGCAAATTTTAAAAACTTGCTTTTTTTTCCTGTCTGCATGTCAAAACTTATTTTGTGTATAATTCAGTGGGAAAAGGGACAAACATGAGTGAAATGTGACTATATGACTGAATGAGAGTGAATTTGTTTCTATCTCCTCGAAGGAAGCCAGCTAGAGCTCTGAAACTGTCGGAGTAAATGCAGACTTTTCATGAAAAGCACGCTTTTGAGGTTTTAAGCCCAGAAATTGACTCCTGCATGTATCTGGCATGGGAATTGCATCAGATCATTTGCAAAGCATATATGTCATCGATTGGTCCAATGTGCATGTATGGCCACCTGCAAGTGAATATGAGCTTATGAAAAATATGCATATTTTTAAAACTTGCTTTTTTTTTTCTGGTCTGTATGTCAAAACTTTCATTTTGTGTATAATTCAGTGGAAAGTGTCAAAATATGAGTGAAATGTGACTATAAGGACTGAATGAGAGTGAACTTGTTTCTATCTCCGTAAGGAAGCGAGCTAGAGCTCTGAAATCAGGCTATACGACTTTCAGGAAAGCACGCTTTTGAGGTTTTAAGCTCCGGAACTTGACTGCGGGCGTGGGTATCTGGCATGTGAAGCACATCAGATCACTGTGCAAAGCAGCATATGGCATAGATTGGTCCAATGTGCATGTATGGCCATTTGCAAGTGAATATGAGCTTCTTAAGTCAAAATATGCATATTTTTAAAAAACTTGCTTTTTTTTTCTGTCTGCATGTCAAACTTTCATTTGTGTATAATTAGTGGAAAGTGACAAACATGAGTGAAATGTGACTTATGACTGAATAAGAGTGAATTTGTTTATCTCCGAAGGAAGCGCTAGAGCTCTGAAATGTGCTATACGACTTTCATGAAAGCACGCTTTGAGGTTTTAAGCTCAGAACTTGACTCGGGTATCTGCATGGGAAGTCATCAGATCACTGTCAAAGCATATATGGCATCGATGTCCAATGCATGTGGCCATTGAAGGAATATGAGTTTAGAAATATGATATTTTAAAACTTGCTTTTCTGTCTGCATGTCAAAACTTTCATTTTGTGTATAATTCAGTGGAAATGACAAATGAGTGAAATGTGACTTATGACTGAATAAGAGTGAATTTGTTTCTATCTCCGAAGGAAGTAGCCAGAGCTCTGAACTGTGCTATACGCACTTCATGAAAGCACGCTTTGAGGTTTTAAGCTCAGAACTTGACCGGGTATTGTAGAAATCACCAGGCAAAGCATATATGGCATAGATTGGTCCAATGTGCATGTATGGCCATTTGCAAGTGAATATGAGCTTTTAAGTGAAAATATGCATATTTTTAAAACTTGCTTTTTTTTTTCTGTCTGCATGTTAAAACTTTCTATTTTGTGTATAATCCAGTGGGAAATTGACAAAACATGAGTGAAATGTGACTTTATGACTGAATAAGAGTGAATTTGTTTATCTCCGTAAGTGAAGCGAAATAGAGTTCTGAACTGTCGCTATACGCACTTTCAGGAAAGCACGCTTGAGGTTTTAAGCTCAGAACTTGACCTGTGCGTAGTATCTGGGTATGGAAGTAACATCAGATCACCGCAAAAACATATATGGCATAGATTGGTCCAATGTGCATGTATGGCCATTTGCAAGTGAATATGAGCTTAAGTCAAAATATGCATATTTTTAAAACTTGCTTTTTTTTCTGGTCTGCATGTCAAAAAAATTCATTTTGTGTATAATTCAGTGGGAAAGTGAAAAACATGAGGAAATGTGACTTATGACTGAATAAGAGTGAATTTGTTTTATCTCCGTAAGGAAGCGAAAAGAGCTCTGAAATTGTGGCTATACGTGACTTTCATGAAAGCACGCTTTTTTGAGGTTTTGGGCTCAGAACTTGACCCGTATGCAGTATCTGGGTATGGGAATTGCATCAGATCACTGTACAAAAATATATGGCATAGATTGCCCTAATGTATGTATGGCCTTTGCAAGTGAATATGAGCTTCAGAAAAATATGCATATTTTTAAAACTTGCTTTTTTTTCTGTCTGCATGTCAAAACTTCATTTTGTGTATAATTCAGTGAAAGTGACAAAACATGAGGAAATGTGACTATATGACTGAATTTTTTTTCTATCTCCGTAAGGAAGCCGCAGCCAGAGCTCTGAAACTGGCTGCCAAAATGACTTTCAGGAAAAAGCACGCTTTTGAGGTTTTAAGCTCAGAACTTGACCGCAAGGCAGTATCTGCATGGAAGTACATCAGATCACTGCAAAGCATATATGGCATCGATTGGTCCAACATGCATGTATGGTCATTTGCAAGTGAATATGAGCTTTAATGAAAATATGCATATTTTTAAAATCTCGCTTTTTTTTTCTGTCTGCATGTTAAAACCATTTTGTGTATAATTCAGTGGGAAAGTGACAAACATGAGTGAAATGTGACTATATGACTGAATGAGTGAATTTGTTTCATCTCCAGAAGTGGTGCTTTTGCCAGAGCTCTGAACTGTGGCTATAATGACTTTCATGAAAGCACGCCTTTTGAGGTTTTAAGCTCAGAACTTGACCGTATGCGGTATCTGGCATGTGAAGTACATCGATCACTGTGCAAAGTATATATGGCATAGATTGTCCAATGTGCATGTATGGCCATTTGCAAAGAATATGAGCTTATGAAAAATATGCACATTTTAAAAACTTTTTTTTTCTGTCTTCATGTCAAAATCTTTCTATTTTTTGTGTATAATTCATCTGAAATTGAAAACATGAGTGAAATGTGACTATATGACTGAATAAGATTGAATTTGTTTCTTTCTCCGTTAGAAGCGAGCTAGAGCTCTGAAACTAGGCTATAATGACTTTCATGAAAGCACGCTTTCTTGAGGTTTTAAGCTCAGAACTTGACTCGTATGCGGTATTCAAGGTATAGAAGTACATCAGATCACCGCAAGTAAAGCATATATGGCATAGATTGGTCCAATATGCATGTATGGCCATTTGCAAGTGAATATGAGCTTTAAGTGAAAATATGCATATTTTAAAAACTTGCTTTTTTTTTCTGTCTGCATGTCAAATTTCATTTTGTGTATAATCAGTGGGAAAGTGTCAAACATGAGGAAAATGCACTATATGACTGAATAAGAGTGAATTTGTTTCTATCTCCGGTAGGAAGCGAAATAGAGGTCTGAACTGTGGAATAAACGAGACTTTCAGGAAAGCACGCTTTTGAGGTTTTTAAGCTCAGAACTTGACTCCGTATGTGTCTGCATGGGAATTTTATCAGATCACTGTGCAAAGCATATATGGCATAGATTGTCCAATGCATGTATGGCCATTTGCAAGTGAATATGAGCTTTAAGTCAAAAATATGCATATTTTAAAAAAACTTGCTTTTTTTTCTGTCTGCATGTCAAAATCTTTTATTTTGTGTATAATCAGTGGGAATTGAAAAACATGATGAAATGTGACTTATGACTGAATAAGAGTGGAATTTGTTTTATCTCCGTATGTAGCTGCAGCTAGAGCCTCTGAAATCAGGACTAAACGACTTTCATGAAAGCACGCCTTTCTTTGGGGTTTTAAGCTCAGAACTGACCTCGCGTACGTATCTGGCGGCTGAATTGCATCAGATTTCCGCCGTGCAACGGCATATGGTGCAATCGATTGATCCAATGTGCATGTATGGCCATTTGCAAGTGAATATGAGCTTTGTCAAAAGTTGAAGTATATTTTAAAAACTTGCTTTTTTTTTCTGTCTGCATGTCAAAATCTCTATTTTGTGTATAATCTAGTGGAAAATTGACAAACATGAGTGAACAGTGACTTTATGACTGAACAAGTGAATCACGAAAGTTTCTATCTCCGTGAAAGCACGCTTGAGGTTTTAAGCCAGAACTTGACCCGCTATCTGGCATGGAATTGCATCAGATCACTGGCAAAGCATATATGGATCGATTGGTCCAATGTGCATGTATGGCCATTTGCAAGTGAATATGATTTAGGAAAATATGCAATTTTAAAAACTTTTTTTTCTGTCTTCATGTCAAAACTTTCATTTGTGTATAATCATGGAAATGACAACATGAGTGAAATGACTTTGATTGAATAGATGATTTGTTTCTATTCGAAGGAAGCTAGCAGAGCTCTGAAATGTCGCTTATGCACTTTCATGAAAGCAGCTTTGAGGTTTAAGCTCAGAACTTGACCGTGCGTATCTGGATGGAATGCATCAGATCTTTGCAAAGCATAATGGCACGATTGGTCCAATGTGCATTATGGCCATTTGCAAGTGAATATGAGCTTCTAGTGAAAATATGCATATTTTAAAATCTTTTTTTTCGTCTGCATGTCAAAACTTATTTTGTATTAGGAAAGACAACATGAGTGAAATGCTATAGACTGAATAGAGGAATTTGTTTCTATTCAAGGAAGCAAGAGTCTGAATGTAAACGACTTTCATGAAAGCACGCTTTGAGGTTTTAAGCTCAGAATTGACTGTGTATCGGCAGAATGCATCGACATGTAAAGATATTGGCCATTTGCAAGTTGAATATGAGCTTTAGTGAAAATATGCATATTTTTAAAAACTTGCTTTTTTTTTCTGTCTGCATGTCAAAACTTTCATTTTGTGTATAATTCAGTGGAAAGTGACAAACATGAGTGAAATTGACTATATGACTGAATAGAGGAATTTGTTTTATCTCGAAGGAAGCAGCAGAGCTCTGAAACGGCAACGACTTTCATGAAAGCACGCTTTGAGGTTTTAAGCTCAGAACTTGACTCGCTGTATCTGGCAGGGAATGATCAGATCACTGTGCAAAGCATATATGGCATCGATTGGTCCAATGTGATGTATGGCCATTTGCAAGTGAATATGAGCTTTAAGTAAAATATGCATATTTTAAAACTTGCTTTTTTTTCTGTCTGCATGTCAAAACTTTCATTTTGTGTATAATTCAGTGGAAAGTGACAAACATGAGTGAAATGTGACTATATGACTGAATAGAGTGAATTTGTTTCTATCTCCTAAAGGAAGCGAGCTAGAGCTCTGAAACTGGGCTAACGACTTTCATGAAAGCACGCTTTTTGAGGTTTTAAGCTCAGAACTTGACTGTGCGTATCTGGCATGGAAGTGCATCAGATCACTGTGCAAAGCATATATGGCACGAGTCCAATGTGCATGTATGGCCATTTCAAGGAATATGAGCTTAAGTAAATATGCATATTTAAAACTTGCTTTTTTTTTCTGTCTGCATGTCAAAACTTTCATTTTGTGATAATTCAGGAAATGACAAACATGAGTGAAATGTGACTATATGACTGAATAGAGTGAATTTGTTTCTATCTCCGAAGGAAGCAGCAGAGCTTGAAATGTGCTATATCGACTTTCATGAAAGCACGCTTTGAGGTTTTAGTCAGAACTTGACTGCATGCGTATCTGGATGGAAGTGCATCGATCTTGCAAAGATATTGGCATCGATTGGTCCAATGTGCATGTTGCATTTGCAAGTGAATATGAGCTTAAGTAAAATATGCATATTTTAAAAACTTGCTTTTTTTCTGTCTGCATGTCAAAACTTTCATTTTGTATAATTCAGTGGGAAAGTGACAAACATGAGTGAAATGTGACTATATGACTGAATGAGAGGAATTTGTTTCTTCTCCGAAGAAGAGCTAGAGCTCTGAATGTGCTATACGACTTTCATGAAAGCAGCTTTTGAGGTTTTAAGCTCAGAACTGACCGCAGTATTGGATGAATGCATCAGATACGAAGCAATATGGCATGATTGGTCCAATGTGCATGTTGGCATTTGCAAGTGAATATGAGCTTTAAGCAAAATATGCAATTTTAAAACTTGTTTTTTTTCGTCTGCATTCAAAACTTCTTTTTGTTAATTCAGTGGAAATGACAAATATGGGAAATGTGACTATATGACTAATAAGAGTGATTTGTTTTATCTCCTAGAGGAAGTGATGAGCTCTGAAACTGTGATACGACTTTCATGAAAGCACGCTTGAGGTTTTAAGCTCAGAACTTGACCGGTATCTGATGGAAGTATCAGATCACTGTGCAAAGCATATATGGCATCGATTGGTCCAATGTGCATGTATGGCCATTTGCAAGTGAATATGAGCTTTGTAAAATATGCATATTTTTAAAAACTTGCTTTTTTTTGTCTGCTTCAAACTTATTTTGTGATAATTCAGTGGGAAATGACAAACATGAGGAAATGACTTATGACTGAATAGAGTAATTTGTTTCATTCGAGGAAGCAGCAGAGCTGAAATGTGCTAACGACTTTCATGAAAGCACGCTTGAGGTTTTAAGCTCAGAACTTGACTGCATGTATCTGCATGAATGCATCAGATCATTGCAAAGCATATATGGCATCGATTGGTCCAATGTGCATGTATGGCCATTTGCAAGTGAATATGAGCTTTAAGTAAAATATGCATATTTTAAAACTTGCTTTTTTTTTCTGTCTGCATGTCAAAACTTTCATTTTGTATAATCAGTGGAAAGTGACAAACATGAGTGAAATGTGACTATATGACTGAATAGAGTGAATTTGTTTCTATCTCCGAGGAAGCGAGCCAGAGCTCTGAAACTGTGCTATAGCACTTTCATGAAAGCACGCTTGAGGTTTTAAGCTCAGAACTTGACTCGTGGTATCTGGATGGAAGTGCATCAGATCACTTGCAAAGCATATATGGCATCGATTGGTCCAATGTGCATGTTGGCCATTTGCAAGTGAATATGAGTTCTATGAAAATATGATATTTTTAAAACTTGCTTTTTTTCTGTCTGCATGTCAAACTTTATTTGTGTATAATTAGGGAGGACAAACATAGTGAAATGTGACTATATGACTGAATGAGAATTTGTTATTCCAGAAGCGAAGAGTTGAAGGCTATACGACTTTCGAAAGCACGCTTGAGGTTTAAGCTCAGAATTGACTCGGATTGCATGAATGCATCAGATCACGCAAAATTATGGATCGATTTCCAATGTGCATGTTGCATTGAAGGAAATATTAAATATGCTATTAAATTTTTTGTTGCAACTTATTTGTATATCTGAATGACAAACATGAGGAATGACTATGATGAAAGAGGATTGTATTCCAGGAGCGCGAGCCATGTGCATACATTATGAGACTTGAGGTTTGTGAACTGACGCTTCTGGATGAAGTGCATCAGAATTGCAAAGCATATATGGCATGATTGGTCCAATGTCATATGGATTTGAAGTGAATATGAGTTAAGTGAAAATATGCATATTTTAAAATTGTTTTTTTTCTGTCTGCATGTCAAAACTTTCATTTGTGTATAATTCAGTGAAATAAAACAGTGAATGTTTTGACTGTGA
>JAFJMP010000198.1:0-25790 GCA_029692085.1 Gymnothorax javanicus | reverse complement strand
TTGAATGAGTTGTTAAGCATTTTTGGAAACCCCCCAAGGTGCAACTCACACATCAAACTTCCTATATTTATTTGAGAATTGTTGTGCCTATTAAACTGCCATAAAATACAATGCTCCATGAAAATATTATGAAAAAAAAAAAAAAACAAATTTTTAGGTTTTTAAATTTACTTCAACAAAAAAAATTGGCTTCCCCAAAAAAAATTTTTTTAATTTTTTTAACCCCATGGGGGGGGGGGAATTTTTTGAAGGAATTTTAGGCAAGCCAAATTAAAAAAGGGTTTAAGGCTACTCACCCCTACATTTTTTGAAAAAAATTTGGGCATTCGGCCCAAATAAAAAATTACATCCAATTTAAATTTTGTAACAATTTTTGGGTTTAGGTAGGAAGATGCGGGCTGGATCCTCTTTTTTTAAGTAAAAAGGGGCCCAATATTTTTATTTTATAATTTTTAATTTTATTAATTAAGCAAATAACCAGATCAAAGCTTATTTTAAATTGAAGAAGGTTTAACTATATCACGCCCTTTTGAAATTCATGGATTTAATTTATATTAAAATTTAAATTATTCCCTTTTAAATTTTAAGGTAACAGTTTTGCATTATATTTTAAGCAAATTCTCAGAACCTCAAAACTGTGGAATTAATTTAATAATGGCAAAAAAGTGAGTTTATAACAGTGTGCTTATCCAGCCTTAACCAGGCTATTTTAAAACTCAGGAAAAAATTATAGCGATGAACCAATAGCGACTGGGACATCACTTTCCTTTCTTTGTACTTAACTGTCTATTTTGATACCAATAACGCCTATTTTAGATTGATCATAAATATATTTAGCTAATGCAAACAGTTGCTGTAGTATATGCTGGAAAAAGGATCTCGAGCTATTTTTCCTCTTTGCCATTTTTACTGTAACTGTTGTTTTGGGATGTCAGCAAAGCCCGTTCTTTCCGCACTCAATGGCTTTAACGGAAAGAATTTTTCCCCTAGATTCAGAAACAGAAATTTATTTGCGAAGCCAACCCGCGACCTTGTGCGGGACTCGGAAAAGTGTCTCAAACAGCTAAATTTTTTTCTTTTCACTGGGTTCCCTTTAAATAATGTAAAAATAACGAGTTGCGTCAGCTTATTCTAGAAAATATGAATGCTCTGAACAGATAAATTTTTTTCAATCCTAGCTGGGAAACATTAAAAATGATTGGCAGGATTGAAGCGCCCACATTTTTTTAAAAAAGAAGGCGAAGATTTGCCCCGGAGCTGGTTTTGCAAATGTACAACTACTATACTGGGAAAAATTTTTCCTGGGTTTGGATGCAGAATTATTTTTAATAGTATCTATCTTTGTCTCCGAACAAACAATGTTGAGGCCCGGAAAAAGGCCAGCAGAGGGGAGAATCAAAACTAAATGATCCAAAATCTAAGAATTTTTAGTTTGGCTGGGTATTAGTCCAATGGGGGAAATTTTTGCGAGTTTCTTCATATTAGACTTCTAACTCACAAAGATGGTAAGTCCAATCTAGAAATAGGTACCATATGAAAGAGAAGTCTGCTGAGTAAAAAATTAAAAATTTCAATAGTGCCAAAAAAAATGGAAACACAAGCAAGTTAAGAAACTGTGCCTTTTGCCTTTAAACCTGAATTTTCTTGTCGCATTTAACATTTGGAGCTAATGAGCTTCGGTGAGGGTCCCATCGCTTTTGGCTCATACGAAAACCGTTTGTCCAATTGCTTCATAATTACTTTTCGTGACCAGCACAACTTTGCTACAACTTAGATTATAAAATATTAGGGGCTTAGTAGAAGTTTATGAAGATTCTGATTTCCCGAATATTAGCACTCTAGGCGGATTCCCACATTTAATTTCCCCATGATTTAAAAAAATTTTTTTAATGAGAAATTATTAAAAATTAACATAAATAAATTAAACTCAGCTTACACTTCATTTTTTTCAGCATATACTACAAAAAATGCTAATTCTTAAATTTTAAAAATCTAATTGTCCACAACCACAAAAAAGAAAAAATTCATAATCAAAATATTTTAAAAGAAAATACAAAAATTCGAAAACAAATTTTAAATTTAATAATTTCCCCTTTTTCAGGAATTTTTCCTCACACAAACCCCAAAGGAGAATAAGGGGAAAAAGTAGAAAGAAAGAAAAAAAATATGGAAAACATGTGGCAACTTACCAAAAAAATTAAATTTTTTGAGGGATTTTTTGGTTCTTGGGATATTATTCAACATCTCATTTATGGGAAAAGAATTTAATTTTAATTCTATTCCACCCAAATTCTTAACCTAAAAAGAATGGGTTTCCCAAAGTAAATAAAACAACGTTGAAAAAACTTTTTTAAAGTTTTAATTTTCTTTTAAAGGCGAAATTTTTAAGACCAAAACAAATTTAAAAAAAAGGTTTTAAAGAAAGAAAAAATTGGAAACTTTTGAATTATTAATTTGGCCCAAAAATTATTTATCCATTTTTTAAATAAAAATTTTATTTTAGGTCCCCATTTGAAACTGGGAAAAGATTTTTTTTGAACCGGGCCCACCCTTTAAATTTAAATTTGGGGGTAAAAAGTAAATTTTTAATAATTATTAAAAATTTTGATTATTAATTTTTTATTAACCAAAAAGCAAAGGGCTTTCCTTTTAAAACCCAAAACTACTTGGGTTTTTCCCTACAAGATAAAGGGGTTTTGATTTTCCTTTTTTAAATTTAAATTACGTCTTTTTTTAATTGAAGCTTGGGTGCCAGGCATGAACCTGTTTTAAATTTTTAAAATTAAAAAGAGGAAAATTAATTTTTTTAATTTGAATTTTTTTAAAATTAATTAAAATTTTTAATTGGCAAAGTGTTGGAGTTTATCGGGTTTTAAAAAAACTACCTTTATAAACCCTTTTTAAAAAATAGGGAAAAGAAATTCTTACCCACCAATAACCCAATTTTTAACATGGGTTTCCCTTTTTCCATTTTTTAACCCTTTAACTAGCCTCAATTTTGATACCAAAAATTCCCAATTTTAAAATTATGTTTTCTGTAATTTTTATTTTTGGCATGCAAAAAATTTAACTTTGGGGGAAAATAGGAGGGGGACTATTTTTTTCTTTTTTCTTTTTTTTTTGTGTCGGGGTTTTTAAACAAAAGGGGGAAAATTTTTAAGGATAAAAATTTTTTTCCTTTTGGGCAAATTTTTCCCCCCAATTGGGCCCAACAAAACCCCACAAATGGTTTATCTTTTCCCCACAATTTTTGGGGCTAAAAAAGGGCTATCAAATAAACCCCAAATAATCAAATTAAAAAAAGGAAAAACAGTCAGCCGAAATTTAGGCGGCCTTTCTTTAAAAAATTGTTTTTTCCCTACCCCTAAAAGATGGTGGCCCAATCGGGAAATTTTCCCTGAAAGGGGGTTCGTTTGAGAATTTTAAAAATTTTTAAATTTGAAAAAATTTTTGAGCAGGGTTAAAAAACTGTCTTTTAAAATGAACCTAATTTTTTATCCATTTAACATTGGATTTAAATCCCCTGGGGGCCTTTCCTCAACAGCCAAAACGTTTCCCAATTTTTCCCCAATTACTTTTTTGGGGACCAGCACAACCCCTTACAACAGATTAAAAATTTTGTTTGCTTAAAAAAAGGGTTAAAATTTAAAGAAGACTTCTGGTTTTTAAACCTCTAGCCAGGGTGTCTCCCGCCCCCAAAAATGGGTTTAAAAAAAAAAAATTAAAAAAATGAAAATTTAAAGAAAATTAAAGTTAAAAAATTTGGGAATAGTAAATTTAAATTAAAGCGAAAAGCAACTTTTTAATTTGAATGACTTTTCTAGCAAAAAGAAACCCGGTAAAAAATAAAATTTTTTTTAAATTTGAACAATCTGTTTCATTTTTCCTATGGGCCCAAAAATATTGAAATAAAAAATTACCCCAAAAAGTAAAACATCAGAATAAATACAAGAAACCAAATTCGAACAAAAATTAAGTTTCTCCTTTAAAAGGGGTATGTAAATTGAGCCCCAGCAAAAAATTGGAGAAAAAGAAAGAAAGAAAAAAAAAATTAAAAAACATGGGTGGTTTCCCGGATTTTTTGTCTTGAAACCCCTTTCCGTTTTTAAATTTCCAAAATTTTAAATTTTGGGTGGCGATAGTTCCGGGTTCGCCCAAAAAAACCCCGGCCCTTCTCCGTTTTTTAGTTAAATGAACATCATCTTTCTTTCCCAAATATTTAAATGACCTTTAAAAAATCCTAGTCCAAAAAAGTTTGAAGGAGGGGTTTGGGCATGAAATTTCAAGGGGTTTCTTATAAATCCATTTTTTTGAAAAAATTTTCCCTCCAAGCCCAAATCAAAAGGTTTTTGGGGGAATTTTCCCCTTTATTTTGGGCAAATACCCCCAAACCCATTTTTTGGGGGCCCCCTTTTTGTAAAGTTTTTTGCCCCCCCTTTTTTATCTCTTTTTTTTTTTTTATTTCAATTTAAAAAATTTACTCACACATATAATTTTCCGGGGAGGGCCAAAAGCGGCTCAAAAGGGGCCATAGAAACCGAGAAACGGTATTATGACATTTTCCCAATTTAAGAAATAACACATTTTTAAGCCCCGGGCAATTAAATTCGGGCCAAATTTCGAAACCCAAAAACCCAAAGAATGAGGACGAAAGGGGCGGGTTTTCGAAATTCTTTTAAAGATTTTTTTAAAATGGCATTTTGCCCGATGTCAAATTAGCCACCCTTTTCTTGCTTTTTTTAAAGGAAAAGAATAAGGGCTATTTGATTAAAAATTTCCCCAAATCTTTTTGGTTAAAATCCCCTTTTGGTTGGGAACTCAAAACCCTTTCAAAGCCTATTGATTTTTGTTTTAAAATAAAGGTTGATTTTTGATTTCATTGCTCTGTCTGACATTTTTTTTAAACCAAAGGCCCCCTTAATTTCCCCCCCTTAAATCCCCTTTAAATGCCCTTTTCCTATCTAAAAGGGGACAACTTATTTTTTTTATAATCCAATGGCAAAATTTTATTTAAAAACCCCTTTTGGAAAAGCTTATCTCTATCAGGGGTTTTTTTATTTAAAATAATTCTTTTTTGTGAGTTTAAGGGCAATTTTTAAAAAAATTTAAAAATTTTTTTATTTGGGTTTGATTTTTTTTTCTTTAAATTTTGTTTACCAAAAAAGGTGATTGCTGGGTAATGTTTCAATTCAAGTCTGTTTTTGGGTTTGATCACCCGGGTAAAGCCAAATGGATTGACTTAAAATCAAAAAGATCAGACTTAGCCTGCTAAAATTTTTAAAATTTCCCTTTTAAACCCAAAAGCGGTGACGAAAAGAAAAAAAAAAGGAAAGGGGGAGCGCAAAAACAAAGTTCATTTTTTTCTTACTGGGTTGCCCCAAAACAATTTCAAAACCGGTAAACGGGGGTAACAGATCAAAAAAAGTTGTTTGACCTAATCAATCTTTCTTATTTTTAATAAAATTTGAGAAAAAGTAGGGTTTTTATCAAAAAAAGTTTTGCTTGCCATTTAAAAAAAAAAGGCCCTACAAATGACTTTTTGTTTTAGCCCGGGGTCGATTTTTTTTTTCAAAAGAGGCTGTCTGTGCAGTAAATTTCATTTTATGGGGTTTTTTGATTTTTGTTAAATACCTTTTGGGGGACATGGTGGCATTTTTTCCCAAATATTTTTAAAATTGCCCAAATTTGTTTTTGATTTTAAAAAATTAAATTTTTTATTAATATATACCCTTTATTTAAAAAAAATTTTGGTTTTTTAAAAATTTCAAGTTTTAAGGTTTTTTAAGTGACCCTTATAGTGGTATAGGTAAAAGTTGGCCCCCGTAAAAAGAAAATAACGGCTGTTGCTTTTGCTATTAACCCCCTTCCTAAAATTTCCTAAAAATTTTTGACTGGATGTTTTCTTTTGCAAAATTTATTCCTTTTAAACATCAAATTAAGCCAAAAAATTACTGTTTTCCTTTGGAATTTTGGTTTGGGGAATTCCTTTAATTTAATGCCCCAATTTTTGTTTTTTTGTTTTTTTTAAAATTTTGGGCCCGTTTTTCCCTTTCTAAAATATACCTTTTTGGTTTTAACTTTACTAAAAAAGGGTTTAAAAAATTTTTAATGACCCATTTTACACATTTTTATTTATGCCTTTAATGTATTTTAGTAGTGGTGCCCCCCGGAAAGGAAGGGCCCCCAAAAAGAATTTAATTTAACCCTAGGGGTTAACTGTTCCCCTTTTCTACATTTATTTTGGGGATATACCCTTTTTAAGGCTTTTTGGGGGAAACCGAAAACCCCGATATTTTCCCATTCCCTCCTTCTAAAAGGTGTTTTTTTTTGGGCCTTTTACTTTCCCCTTCCCTGAAAAGTTTTCTGGTTTTACTTCACTAAATTTTGGGTAACTGTTCCCCAAAATTTGGCTTGTACGTTTTTAAAACAATGGAATAAAATTTAATTTTCCCAAGGTATCAATCCTTGAGGGAATTTCCCCTTGGGTTTAAAAAAAAAAAAAAAAAAAACTGGGTTTTATTTCTAATTGGGTGTGACGGTTTGGGTTTTTAATATTTTTTTTTATATGCTTTTTTTTTGGGATAAAGTTAAACCTCCTCTTCTTTTTTAATGTTGTACTGTATATAGGGTCCCAGGTTCAGTGATTTTTAAACTTTCTTTTGGGAAAAACCCTGGCTCAATACTTTTGGGTTCATTTGTTTAACCCGGTTGATGGAAAAAAAATTCCCTTCCCTTTAAAAAATTGTCTAAAATTTGCCCAAAAAATCCTTGATTTGAGTTAAAATTTCGACAAATTTTTGATTTAAAAACCCATAAAAACCCCCTTTTGATGCAGGTGATGGCTTTTCCAAAAGTGAAAACTTTAAATTTTGGTTTTGCCCCACCATTAAAAAAGCACCCCCATTCTGTTGATTTTCGTCCCCCCACTTTTCAAAAACAAACTGGCCCCCTTTAATACTCTGTAGCCCCCCGGGGAATAGCCAAATGAAAACCCTTGCTGGGGGTTCCTCCCTTTCCATCTCTTTGGGACATTTTAACCCCAAGTCCCGATTGGGCAGGATATTTTTGGATCAGGTAGTGATATTTAGTTAAAACCCAAAAAAAAAACCCCCCTTTTACAATTAAATTTTTAAAAAACAAAATCAGCAACAACGCCGACTGCCCTTAGTCCCTTTAAAGCAAATTTGGGGGAAAATTGGTTAGGATTGGTTAAAAAAAAAACAAAAAACCCAAATCCCCAAAAACTGCAGAAACATTGGTAAAGTTGTGCCCGGGGTTGAAGTTACAAAGTAGGCGGTTGGAAAAAATGGGAAAATTTTTCAAAGGGGCAAAATAGAAATGGAATAATAAAACCTTTCTGGACCCCAAAAACGGGAAAAATAAAAAAACCTTTTGAACCCCAAAATTACAAAAAAAAAAAAAAAAAAAAAAAACCTCTGTCTGATGGTGTAATTTGGAAACGGGACCGGGAAAGGGGAGTCAATTATTTTTAAATTTAAAAAATAAAAAAGGGGAATCAACGAGTTTTAAAATGAAGGTCTATTTGTTTGCTTTGAAACTTTTTAAAAAATTTTTCCGGGGTTTGGGTTCCACAATAATTCTTAGAAATTCAGTACCCAGAACATCCATGTTTTCGAAAAAAATCTCCTTAAACCCATCTCCCAGCCCTTACATATTGATACAATTCTCCCCCTTTTTTTCTTTTAAATCCTAAACCTCCAAATTAAATATTTTATTTTTAAATACCCCCCAATGGGGTTTTAAATTAAGGAAAAAAATGTTTTAAATATTAAGAAATTTTTAACCCCTTTGGTAAGGCGGAAAAAAGATCTTTTTAATTCTTAACCCGTTTTTTCTCAAAAGGGAAATTTTTTTTAAAATGACGGATGTACTTTTAGCACTGGGGTCTTCATTTCCCTTTGGCCCCAAAAAACCCAAAATATATTTTAATGCTAACCCGATTTGCCCAAAATGTAACTTAAGTTTTTTTAGCACTAGGCTCTTAAAATTTGAAAACCTGGAATATTTTTGGGGATTAGTTTACAGGCAAAAAAAAAAAATTATAACCATCTACAATCAGATATTTGTTCCCCTATAAAACTCACCTCACAGAATCTGAACCCGAAATTTAAAAAAAAATGAATTTAAAAAACTTTTTTTCAACCTTTTAAATCAAAAAAAAAAAGTGGGGGGGGGTACAAGAGCCTGTTTTTTTTCTTTGCCCCATTTTTTAACTCCCCAGTAATAGTTGGTGGTGACTTTAACTTTTAATTGATCCCTCTTTGGGGCAGATCCCAAATTCCTAAAAATAGGAACTTGGGACTCCAAAGCAACTCCCGGGACAATATATAACAGACTTTGGGCTTGGCGATAGTTGGGCTGAAAAAAACCCCTTAAACAGGTAATATCTTCATTTTCTCTCCCCTCAAAAATTTTGTTTTTATGCATTTAATTTTTTCCCGTAACTCCATTATTGGACATTTTCTGACCTCAAAACCCAATCATCCTTTTGACCAGGCCCGTTTTCCCTTTACCCTCAACATGGGAAAAATTTTAAAAACCCCCAGTGAATTGGGGTTTTTTAAAGCATCTCTGCCCAAAAATCCTGATTTTGGTAAGGGCTACAAAGACTGGGCTTCCTTTTATGGAAATGAATGACTTTCCCGAAATTCCCACAGCACTTTGGGAATTTTAAAAAAAAAATGGCTGAGAGGAAAAAATATACTACTCATCATACATGAAAAACCCTGATAAGTATTCTAAAAAACCTCCCGAAAAAAATTTCCCTTATTCAACCAAATAGTATTTTTTATTAAAAACATAAGTTTTCCCCACCCAAGAAATTTAGACTAAAACTTTTCATATAAATGAAATAAAAACATTTCTGGTAAATTAAACGAAACAAAAAAAAAAAGATCAATTATACCCGCCATTAAGAACTCAGCTGGTAAAATAAAAGGGAAAAACCCAAAAAATTTAAAAAACTTCAAGGACTTTAGCAGAAAATTTTCATCCTTTTTGTTTATCTTTCCCCGTTTAGCTGATATCCCCCCTTTCCTCCCAATTTAAAAAACCTCCCCCAGTCTCACCAAAGGGAAAAATTGGAAAATTTTGGACACTCTGTTAATTAAAAACATTCAAAGGGAATAAAAAATAAAGCCCTGATGGCCCCCTTTAGTTCTAAAAATTTAAAACTTCAAAAATTTTTTACCATTGTTTCTCCCAAAAGACATTTAACATTAAATCCCCTTTAAAATTCCCCCAAAACAGCCCCCCCCTCCGGGGCTCCCAAAAACCCGAAAAGGCCCCAATGTTTTAATTTTCCCCCTTTTTACTCTTTAGGGGGATTCAAAAATGATCACTTGGCACCCTTTTAAAATTGAAAAAGTCATCCCTTTCCCTTTCCCTCCGACCCAAACCCGATTTTATCAAAAGGAAGGGATGCATCATCTAATTTGCTGGTTTTAAATTTTTAAACAAAATTTCTTTAAACTCCAAAAAAAAAAATAAAATTTTGTTTCATTTGGGTGCCCGAAAACCGAAAAAAGTTAATTAGACTTTTTCCCCTTTTTTAACTCTAAAAAATTTAATTTTAGTGAGTCATTCATTTACTGGATTTACTGGATTTTTAAACTTACCTAACCCAAGGAATACCCCATGCATAACATCCCCAATTTTCCAAAGTCACCGGGGGAACCCGGAAAGGGTCCCCTTTTTATATTTAAATTTGGAATTTTTGGATGTTTCCCAAAAACCCCCCAAAAAAAGAAATTAAAACTCCCAAAAAACTTTAAGGCTTTTCGGGTTTTAAAAAATTTTTTTTCCTTTAAAAAAAATTATTAAAATTCCTTTCAAAAATTAAATTTTTCATTTTTTTCTTGGCCCTTGGGGTTTTTCATCCCCCATTTTTTCCTTTTTTTTTTTTTATTTTCCCCCGGGAAGGGCAGCTTTTCTCTTTTTAAACCCCGAAAAAAAAATTTTTTTAATTTTGAAAGGGCAAGCAAAAACCCCAACCCGAAAAAAAAATGAAAGATTAAAGGGGGGAACCCAAATTCCAGGCCAAAGGGGGCCCTTTTTGTCAAATTTTTTACCCCCTCCGAAAAAAAAGGGAACCTTTTTAGGCCCCGAAAAAAAAAAATAATCAATGGGGGTTTGGGGTTTAAATGGGAAACCCCTTTTTTCAAATTTTTTTTAAAATTAAACATCATAATTTCCTTTTTCCTTTTAGGAATAATTTTTTCAGAAAAAAAAAAATTTTTTCCCCAAAGGGGGGGGAACAAAACAAAAAAACAAAAAAAGAACCCGGGATTTTTAACGGAGGAAAATGAAGAAGCAGGGGAATATATCAATTAATAACGGGGGGGAAAAATGGGAAAGGCCCTGGGGGATTTAAAGCTTTTTTAAAAATGCCCAAAAATTTTTCAAAGAGAAAAAGTTGCTCCCCAAGAAATTTTCCCAAAAGGGTCGAAAAAAATTTAAAAATTGGGTTTTTTGGTTTAAATTTTTTTCCTTGGGTTTTCCATTTTAGGAATGGTTTATTTTGTAAGCGAAAAAACTTTTTTTTTTTAAAGGTGCCCCCTTTTTCAAAAGGATGGGAACAGAAACCCATGGGGAAATAACCCTTTTAAAATTTTAAAATTGAATTTATTTTTTCCTTTTTTTCCAAATTTTTGGGTTTTTGGGCAGTCCCAATAATTAAATTTTTTCTGGGGGTTGTTTTTGAATTGGAGCAAAGTGGGGAAAAGGGGAAAAACCATTTAAGGAATTTTTCGTGCTTTGAGGGGATGGTTGGGGGTTCCAATGGGTAAATTTTTTCTTTTTATTAAATTTTAAGTTAGTATTTTTGGTCATTGTGAAAGTGTTCTTACATATCTGGGCCCAGAGGTTTAAGTCCCAGGGGAGGGGAGAGATAAGTCTTTTCCCAGGCTTGGATGGGAAGGGATATTGATGAATTTGAGTTAAATATCAGTTTGCATAATTTAGATAGTGTTTTTTTGGGGTTAGTCTTTTTTTTTTCCTTCTGTTATTGGAGGTAGTAATTTATTATCTTTCAGTTTGATTTTTGATTTAGATGGATTTCAACTGAGATATTGAAGATATGGATTGTTCCTAATGTTGTACTTTTGGGTCAGATCCTGAAATGTAATGAATGAGTCACTTTGGAAGATGTGTTGCAGATGAGTTATACCACTGTCTTTCAAGAGACTAAGGAGAGGGGTGTTTTGTTGGAGACAGAAATCAGGATTGTGCCATATTAGAGTGTATTTGCATGGTGTCACAGTGAAATTGAAGTTTTATTAAGTTTCACCAAGCTGTCAGGGATGTGAATTACTTCATTTTTAAAACAGCTGTGGTATTTTATAGAGGTTAGAAAATGGTGGGTGGATATTGAAATTTCTTTTGCACTCTAACTGTTCTATTTCTATCCATGAGTTGTTTAATTGGTTGGGGTGAATCCAGTTTGTGATGTACTGTAGTTGGTTAGCCAAAATAATAATAATGAAAGGTGCTTCTAGTCCACCTTGAGTTTTACATTTCTGTAATGTTGAAAAGTTTAATCCGTGGGGTTTTGTTTTTCCAGTAAAATATATTGATGATGGAATTTAGAGAGTTAAACCATTGAGAAGGAGGGATGTTGGAATAATTTTTTGAACAAATAATTGATTTTTAGATAGTACGGTCATTTTTATTGTTGCAATTCTGCCAATTGGGGAAAGTGGTAAGTTGTCCAGCGGTTTAAATCATCTTTGACTGTTTTTTGTTAAGGAGTGAAGTTAAGGTGGAACAACTCTGACTGCTTGGTGGAGATATTTATGCTCAGATATCTAATGGTGCCAGTTTAGATGAGAGGTGAATTATGAGCTGCAGAGTCCCAGTCATCCCGTTTAATAATAAGATTTTTGATTTTGTCCAGTTTATGGCATATTCAGACATTTCAGAAAATGAGTTGATGAGCTTTATAGTCTCTGGGAGGAATTTTCTTATAATTTTCAAATGGTCCGGAGTCCACTTCAGTGCTGGAGGGATCATTCGACGAGGTGTCCACCTACTCACCTCCTTCACCCACCTCTTCCATGGCTTCTTTCAGTGATGGACCTGTTGTCGTCTTGAGTCATTATCTTCATCTCAGCAGCACTTGTACCTCCCCACCTCTTCCTCCATCGAACTCATCATTGCCTCTGTAGTCCACAAAACAAGCAAAACCCTCCTGGCATGGACCTGCTGTTCCTTGGTCAGTTCTTCCGTGCCCATGATCAAAAGCGTCGGTCTCTGACAGCTCAGATTTTCAGTATCTTGTTCCTCAGCCCAATCCACCCACCCCGAGCGCTTCTGAATCCAAAACACTCGATCCTGGTGCCTCCATGCTCCGCTACTCATGATGTGCATGACCAGCGATGCTTCTCTTTCCTCAGCCTTTTCTGAATCCAAATTGATCTTACCCTATATACTGTTCTGTGATGCTGCTCAGGCGGTTAAGAATTTTGAGTACTATTTTAGATGCATGGGATAATGAGGCTTATTGTTCGGTGGTCTTCACAATTCTGAGCATTTGGTTTCTTCTGAAGGGGTACTATAATGCTTTGTCTACTGCAAAATCTTCTGGCCAGGTGCTGGTCTTGTAGATGTCCTTACATAGGTCTACTAGGACTTTGGTCACCTCTGGGTTGAGTGCTTTGATCAACTCTGCAGGCAACCCATCTACTCCTTCTGCTTTTCCTGGTTTTAGATCTTGAATGGGTTGTAATATTTCTCTGTCAATGATTATGTATAGATTATGCTATACATTGGACAAAATCAGCAATTTTTACCCATAACTAGCAGTAGTTGGAATGCTACTACTCATAATCCAACCACTGCCCTCACCACAGGTAATATAAATATCCTTGATAACTATTTCTCCTTGGCTGTTGGAGTTGTTCCATCTCATTTTCATTCCACCTCTGAAAGCAATAAAAGATGATCTAGACTGCTGGACAAATCTCCTCATTCTGTTCATTGGCAGAATAGCAACCATCAAAAGTTCAAACTTCTTAAAGTAAACTACCTTTTCAGGTTGATCGCCACTCAACCTGTTCCATCTAATTTTTCGTTCCATTTCTGAAAACAAAAGAAGATGATCTAAACCGCTGGATAAATCTCCCTCTTTCATTAATTGGCAGAATAGCAACCACCAAAAATTAATACTTCCTTGACCTTTTCAGGATGATCTTCACTCTACCTACCTCTTTACTGGTTCCAGTCACTTGACTCAATAACTACAAAATTCTTCTGGAAAAAACAGAATGGCACAAGTCAAACTAGCAACCCTAAAAACACACAACTCATGAAGGATTAGAGGCAATCAATTTTTTACAATTATTGTTTTGCTAGTCATCTACGACATAAAAAATTGATTCATCCAAATCTAGAGAACACACCATGGTTAGAAGAAGAACAATCAGAATCTACCGATATCTCATTATCTGATCTCCCATTTCTTGATACCACCATAAAAAATAAAAAAAACGAGTGCATTAAAAACACCATGATCTCAATGACTCTAACAGCCTGGTGGAAACTAGGTTTATCACGATGAATCCTGTAAATACATTCCCACTATGGCACAACCCTAACTTCTTACTCTTTGGCTGCTGTTGCTGTTCGTTGGTGATCATTCTGCTTGGGTTGAGACAGAGAAAGACGTGTGGAGGGATTGAAGCTGAAGATTTACTCTTGTGCAAACGGGGTTTTCTGAAAATAATTTGTGTGTTAAAGCTCAAACATTAATAGAGATTAGACAATTTGCTCCCGAGGTATAACCTTTGTTGCATTAGGGGCAGGGAGAATCTTCCCCCTGTCTTTTTTCCCCTTTTTCCCCCGTAACAACTCAGTGAGCAAACAGCCAAATTAAGTCGCTAATCTGGTCTAACAAAGGCGACGGGGGTTTTTTGGGGGGTTTCAGTCTCCCGGGAGCAAAGTAAGGTAAAGTAAAATAAATTTAAACCCTAAATTTAAATAATAACTTTAAACGCTAAATAATTGTCTAACTAAGCGAATTGTGTGATATACAAAGTAAAACAGAGTTGTTTATCAAGGACCGCGGTACTGTCGCCTGGTTTTTCTGTAGCTGATTTGGCTAACGAACCTCAGCAAGCTCTCAACGCCAAGAATATTATCGAATTACTTGCATATCTGACTATAACCCGGCTTGGTTTAATACTGGTGGCTTGCCTTTCATACAGTCTTCTAGCCAATAAATATTGACGTTCACCGGGTTTTTTTAGTCCCTTCGTTCTCTATCCTGGCCGTGATATCACATAAACGCATTGCCAAGCTGGAATATTAACGCGAACCGAGGTTTTTGTCTTTTTTCGCATTTTATTATTACCGGAAGGCTCTTCTGATTAAACACAATGCAAATTACGTTATCTTTGTATTTTCCTCCGTTATGTGCCTTGATCAGCTGATTAAAGTTTAACTGCTTGTTTGAGTGCTTAGCGACAGCTTGTTGGGGAGATACCCTGTTTAGTTAAGCTCACTAGTACACGACTTGTTTATTCGGTCCGCTTTTAATTAAAGGGAACCGGGCTTTACTCTATTCTCCGTTACCCTTTGGTTGTATTTGTGGCAAGCTAGCTAGATAGTTACTGTTTGCTTTTTTAGCTGGGGATCTCATATTTAGTATTAAGTTAGTAGGGCAGCAGTCACTTGAGTCGTCCATTGGGTAGGTTGGAATTTAAACGGCAGTTTTACGGAGTGCTCCGCCTCCTCCCTCCTCCAGTTTCTCCTGGGCGTTATAGCCAGTCTGTTTTATCTGGGTTCTCAGCTAAGCCCTGTGATATTTTTTAGGTTAGTATATTAATAGTACCGGGACTAGATAAAACTCAAGTCGGCTTGTTAGAGTGCTATTACATGTAGAGTTCGTCTCAATTTGGTATTTCATTTCTGTTGATCGAAACTAAGCCCTGTTAAAAGAGGCTATTATCCATTTAAATAGTTTCCCATGGGTTTCTATTGTGACTGTTGCTTAGGGCTTCTCAGGTTAATAAATTAATAAATTGTGGTACCTGGAGCTTCTGTCTCGCATAAGTAATTTTTTTTTATCTAGGGTGAGCAAGGTCATTAGGTAGGGGGTTCAAAAATGTGGCCAAAACTATGTGACGGTTGCAGCATGATCGCACTTTTGGAAAGAGATTTCCAGGGTGGGTTTGTCTGCCACCGTGCCAGCTAATTGAGCATCTGGAGAGCAAGATCCTTGATCTTCAGGGCCAGGTGGCGGCGTGACATAGTTCGCAATCAGTAGAGTTCCTAGAGGAGATAAGTAGTATGTCGTTTAGAGAAATGGTGTATGCCAAAGCAGGGTGGTCTGCAGGGACCCCAGAGCAGGCAGGGAGAGAAAGTTGGGTGACGGTAGGGGCGTCAGCGCAGGAAAGGGCGTGCACCTGTACAGCGACAGCTCCTGCAGTGGTTGAGGTGTCCAACCGATTCCTGCCCTTGCAGGAACTTCGAATTGGCCCCCCTGACCCTGAGAGTGAGGGGGGTCTGATGAGCATCAGGGCACCCTGTTGGCCTCTACCCCTCAGAAAAGAGAGAGTTAGTGATAGTGGGGGCCCAATACTTAGAGGAATAGACAGTTTAGTCAGCTCCACGCCGACAAGGAGTCTCGTCTGGTATGTTGCCTGCCTGGTGCCCAGGTAGGGAGACCTCCTGGAGCGTGGACAAGCTCCTGGCCAGAGCGGGAGGGGATCCAGTTGTCATGGTCCATGTTGGGACAAATGACATAGGTAAGGTTAGGTTTGAGGTTCTGCAAGCAAATTTGGCTGAGAATTAGCTGAAAAGCTTTTAGGAGCAGATCCTCCACGGTAGTTTTCTCCGGGATTCTACCGGTACCACGTCTGCAAGCAGAGGGAAGCAGAATTTTATCTGGAGGTTTAACATGTGGCCTCTGAACCTGGTGTAGGAAAGAGGGGTATAGGTTTATGGGGCACTGAACTACTTCTGGGACAGGATGACCTGTTCAAGCCGGATGGGCTACACACCTGAACCGGAGGGGTACCTTAGCACTAGGTCAGCGTATGTTGAGGGAGCACAGAGTTATTTCAACTAGGACTTGGGGGCAGGGAGGTTTGAGAGTGTTATACAGAGGGAAATGCAGACTGCCCTGATAGAAGCTGGCAGTGTTACATGCACTATTGATGATATATTTTTAAAGCAACAAAAACATAGTGAGGGGCTTGAGCAGCGGGCACATGGGAAATCGAAGGGGAAGAACGTCGTGATAACCTGAAATGTTTTTATCTAAATGCAAGAAGCATTAAAAAATAAATTTCAGAACTTGAGGTCAAGATGATTAGTGAAGGCTATGACATAGTTGGGATTACAGAGACATGGCTAGTGAAGAGGATGGAGATGAATATAATATAGAAGGTTATAAGCTCTTTTAGGAAGGATAGATGCAATAGGCGAGGAGGGTGTAGCACTCTATGAATCTAAAAACATAAATGCTGGAAATTCCTGAAATTGAACATTCCTTGCCCTGTGAAGATATCTGGGTCAGGCTCATTGGCAAGCACGAGACAGGTTTAAACATAGGTGTATGCTATTGACCACCAGCTTTGGACAGTACAGTCAATGAAATGCTCTTAAGAGGATTATGCAAGCTTGTAGAGGAGGAGGGACTATTATGGGAGACTTAAAGGGACCTGTTTTTGCCATTTTTCCAAGTTTATATTTTGGTCTTTGACTCCTAGAGTACTCCTGATCGCAAAGTAAAAAAAAAAAAAGGGTATTTATTTCGCTCATACTGCCATCCTCAAAAACTGCATTTGTAGTACATTGTAGTCTCTGCCTGAAACGCCTCACTGGGGTGGCTCTTCCGCTATGGCCCCCCCCGTGTACCCACTTTCTTCTGACTGGCCAGCTCTGTGGAGGGCGGAGTTGGGCGTGACGAGGCTGCAGAACGCAGTTTTCCGTCCGGCTTCCCAGAGTGAAACCTGAGACACGCCTGCAATCTGATAAGGAAGCGGCGGGCAAATTCCGCAGTCTAACGTTATACTTGAATATAGATCTAATGACATGATCTTGTTCTAACAAAACGAAGGCGGAAAGTGGAGGACGAAAGGATTATCTGTCAGCGCTAAGCTCAAATTTGCTATCGGCTACAGTTTGCTTACGGCAACAGTTGGTGAGTTACAGCGGTTCTTTTACTCTAGCTAGGATGCAGGGGAAGCTAGAATCCACCCCATATAGACACATTTGTAGAACGGGTGACATGCCCAAGTGTAGACCGGAGACCGGGTAAACCGTGGTCTGAGTTTAGAGGGAAACATGGACAGTGAGGAGCAGCTAAAAGTGACCAACAACTTATGGACTGCTTCGGTGTGTATTAGGACCTGCTGGGTCGTGTGCATAGCTGTGGTGTGTTGTTGGCGTGGAGAAAACTAACAGCTTCGCGGCTGGTATATGACAGAGGGGCTTAAAGCTCCAGGCTTAACGGCCTTTTCGAAATTGCCCGTGATAATGGTTTTTCATTTACTGCATCGAATGACCAGCTTTTCTCGCATGAGAATGGGCGCTTATGGATTGTCTTCTAGAGCTCCGGTATTGTTATGAGCATAATACAGGTTTTACAGACCGTAAGTTCCGCCTCGTGAACCTTCGTTGCTTATGGAGCTAGCGAATCGATCACTTTTTACAGGAAAGAATTTAATATTCAGTCGCCGATTTAATATTCAATCGACAGCAATGCAGAGAAATCGTTTATGATGCCATTCACGTTATAGCCCTGTGCTTTTTCCCTATCGCTTTTACGGTAGCATCAAAGAGCTTGCTCAGACATTTGTGAAGTATCCTGGTTGATCCCGGTCATGGATAAGTGAAGCAATCACTAACTGTAGAGGCTACAATCGGACACGCGTTATGATGAAACTGCCACATTGATGCTTGGCAACACAAGCATACCGATCAGAATTACTGCATATAAGTTAACCAGGAGCATTTTTAATTAGAGCACGCAAACTAACATGCAGTAGCTGGTAACTGAGCGGTCATAACCACAGAGACAAACCCTTGCAATACAGGTTTTACAGACAGCAAGTTCTGTTACTGTGAACAGTTGTACCAAGCATCCAAATTACAAAACAAGTATTAAAAGTTAGCTTCAAATGAGGTTTATGTTCACACCTTCTGTAGAATTTCCCCTGGTATCACTTCTTGCATATTGAGGACACAAACATTAGCAACAGTAACATGGCTACGTTAGCGCTGTGCTACAGCCACAGTCAACTGGCTATCACGTCAGGTTGGCTTATGCAGTAAAAAGCAACTACAGCTTCTGTGTCTGTGAGTCATGGACAGTCGCGACCGATACAGGCTTTATCTTCAGATATTTTACCAAGCCTGCATTTGAGGCCAGTTGTTAGTGCTAACTATCGCTAGCGGTCCTGCTAGCCACCCGTAACACGCGTTAGCTTCACTTACATTATTTGCTGTTATATCGTTACTTACAGCGCAGTGGCTCAGCGCTTGATCGATGCAACTGCTTCAGGTTTGAGAAGCAGCTGAAACGCTTATCCTGTCTCGAATTATCCTTTATTGATAAAGCTGTCTTTGGTGAAATGCTGAGCACAATCAGCTAACGTTCCCTTTGGCGTGGCTTTGCTGCCAGCAAACAAAAAAAAAAAGCTACCCACTGATTTCTGGTGGCATCGTTTTTGGAAGAAAAAATCGTTGTTTTTCTTCGCGTCCCAAAAGTAAACGCAGAGGATACGCTCAGGAACCAGACGCGCGAGAACCAAGCAATGCAGTAGATGAGGGTTTATTAAGCGAGGGGTTAACCCCCGAGGGCAGAAGGGTAAAGGTACAGAGTCCACAATCCAAAAAAAAAATCACAATCCAGGAGGGCAAAACAGAGTCGAAAAACCAGGGCAGCAAACACAGTACTCGTGGTCAGGCAAAAATAGGTTCGGCACAGGCACAGGTTTGTCATAGAAGCAAAAAGCCAAAATCCAGAGGGCGAAATCCAAACCGTTACCAGGGCAGCAAACACAAAACTCGTAGTCGGGCAAAGAAGGGTTCAAAACAGATGCAGACAAAAGTACAAAAGAGCAGAGCCAAAATCGTAAATGGGCGGTCCAGTCAGAAGATAAACACTATGAGTACAAGGCGAAAGATAGCAGCACAGGTAAACAAGAGGATACGTTCTGACGGGGAACTGCAGTGAGAAGACAGCTTACATACACTCAAGGGAAGTCACATGCTATGATTAGGATCAGGTGATGAGGATCAGACTAATTACAAAGGAGGGAACATGAGGGAGAACCTAATCACATGAAATTGGCAAAAGCCAAAAACGCTGACAGGGGAACACGAGACAACCTATGACAAAACATACAGCTCCGGTTAGGGAGTTCTAATGTGCACAGATAATGAGAGGTAGGACAGAGTGGAGCAGGTGCAGAGGATCTGCTGAATTGCAGCAAAGACTAAGTGCAGGCAAGAGGCGGAGACTAGAACAGGGCGAAAAGAGAGCTTGTTAATCAATTAGTAAGTGCAGCTATACAATCCCTAGTGCTGTTAGTGTTAGTATTATATACAATGTTAGTTTGGGTTAGTAACTTTAACGAAAAACAAAAACTGTTAGTATTGGTTAGTAATATAGAAAAAGAGAGGCGAAAGCAAACGAGATTGGAAGGAATGTTTGAAACCCAGAAACCATGAAATCACCTAAGCATGTGACACGAGGACTGGGGAGAAGCTGTAACTTAACAAGAGACCAGACAGGGGAGACAAAGTGCAATGCAGGGTATGAACAAAAAAGACGTGGACCGGAATCTAACAGAATAGTGGATTGGGAATGGCAAAAAATCAAAACATGGCAAAGTACAAAACGAAACCGAACATGGCAAAACCTAACAGATATAATCATAAACATAACAGGGAGTGGCAGAATCATAAACAAACATGGCAGAATCATGACAGAACAGATTAGAATCATAACAAAACGGACAAGCAGCTTTGGGAGAGATATCTGACAAAATTGCACCTCAAATGATCTGGCGGTTCTTCTTTTGTATTTCCAAAAGTGAAGATGCTACTAAGGCATAGTATGATCTGCCGTTGTTAGTGCCTGCTAGAATAGTTTCGGTGTAGGGCAGGTCCAGCGCCATGATTGGCTCTGGCTGGGTCTGTACTAATTGGGCACAACCCGGACGTCAGGTTTTACCCAGATCTCGTGAAGATCTCGGGAGGAGCTGTTCAGAGAGGAAAATCACGCCACGAAATCACGTTCTTGGATTACGCAAAACCCCTGTATCTTATGTTTAGAAAACTTTCAGAGGTTGAGCATGGACAACCAACATTATAACATTACTAATATGTATTAAAAGAAGGATCAGTAGTAGGTCCCTTTAAATTATCCTGGTATCGATTAGGAAATGGTGAAAGGACAGGGTAGGGGGAGGAAGAATTTCTAGATGTTATAAATGATAATTTTTGGATTTATATGTTAATAAACCTACAAGAGAGAAGGCAATTTTAGACTTAGTGCTCTGTAATGACCCAGATAGAATTAGCAATGTTGAGGTACTGGAGCCACTTGGGACAAGTGATCATTCTACTGTTAATTTTGATGTTTCATGGGAAGTTAAAAGGTATGTCTTCAAAAACAAAAATTATCAATTTTTGGCGCAAACTTTGACAGGATGCGCTCATATCTAAGTGAAATAAAATGGGAGACACTCCTGGACTGTGAGTCTGTAAATGAGATGTGGGAAAGATTTAAGGGGGTTTTACTTGATTCTAATGCAAATTCATTCCAAAGGTGTCCAAAAATAAGCTGAAAAAGCAGAATCCTCAGTGGATGACCACAGCTATTCATTAGGAGTTTGAGGGAAAAGAGGAATCTCTATAAGATGCACATAAAGGATAACAATGAGAACACTAAGGCTGAATACTGTAAAATGCGGGTTGTGGTCAAGAAAGAGCTGAGGAATGCTAGAAGACTGTATGAAAGACAAATTGCAGAGGGGGCAAAAACTAACCCTAAGCGCTTCTTTCAGTACTGTAGCAGAAAAAGGAAAGTCAAAGAGCAGGTTATGCATAAAGAATAAAAAATGGATCGCTGCTATATGATAACAAGGATATTGCAGATACCTTAAACAGTTACTTTGTTGAGAATTTTACCTCAGAGCGGGTCTTTATTCCGCCAGAAGGCATGTCCAACGTTCAAGATTATTTAGCGGAAATTGAGGTTAGGGATAAAGAAGTATTAGACAAGTTTCATAAACTAAAGGCAGCTAAGGCGGCGGGTCCTGATGGCTTATATCCTAGAGTGCTCAGGGAAATTAGTGAGATCACCTTTAAGCCGCTATTCGCCATCTTCAGACGGTCTTTAGAAACTGGAGAAATACCAAATGATTGGAAACAGGGCAATATAATACCAATATATAAGAAAGGAGACCGCATTGACCCAGGAAATTATAGGCCAGTCAGTTTAACTTGCATTATGTGCAAAAATATTGAATCTATCATAAAAGATGAGCTGGACTTATTTTGAACGTAACAATATCTTGAGGGATAGCCAAAATGGTTTCCGTAAGGGAAGGTTATGCCTGACAAACCTTCTGGAATTTTTTGAAGAGGCCACCAAGACCAGACCAGAGCAGGGCTTATGACATCATATACTTGATTTTTCAGAAAGCATTTGATACAGTACCGATAAGAGACTAATTTTAAAATGAGCTCCATTGGAGTTACAGGAGGTATTCTGAAGTGGATTCAAAACTGTTTACAGGACAGAATACAAAGAGTGGTGGTCAGTGGTATCTCATCTGAGCTAGGTATGGTGGGGAGGACGTCCCCAGGGATCGGTGTTGGGACCCCCTGCTGTTCCTCATCTACATTAATGACCTTGATAGGAATATTGAGAGCAGATTAGTTAAATTCGCAGATGATACTAAATTGGGAGTTTGGCAAATAGTTTAGAGTCCACTTAAGTGATTCAGGATGATTTGGATAGAATCCAGAATTGGGCAGAAATGTGGCAAATGAAATTTAGTGTAAGCGAAATGTAAAGTTGTACATGTAGGTAATAAAAATATTAGACGGGATTACTTCATGGAGGTTAAAAATTGGAATGTGCTCCACACAAAAAAGATCTGGGAGTGATTGTTGACCAAACCCCTCACAGGCTCTAGCCATTATGCGTGCAGTTAAAAAGCCAATCAGATGCTGGGATACATTGCCAAAAGTATTGAGTACAAATCCAAGGAGGTGATGCTTTTTTACAACACATCTCTGTCAGGCCACATCTGGAGTATTGTGTACAGTTCTGGGGGACCATACTTTAAGAAAGATATAGAGGCTCTAGAAAGTTCAGAGAAAAGAGCCACTAAGCTAATTCGGGGTATAAAAGATGAAAGCTATGAGAAGAGGCTGAAGATCCTTAATCTCTTTAGTCTTCGGAAAAGGAGACCAAGGGTGATTTGATTGAGGTCTTTAAATATGTTAAAGGGATTAACAAATTGAATTATGTAGGATTCCTTCAACCAAGTGTTGTTAGGAGAACTTCGGGGTCACTAAATGGAAGCTGACCAAAGGTAAATTTAGCACTGATATTCGGAAATATTTTTTTTCCCAAAGAGTAATTTTGATGTGGAATAGCTTGCCTGACCATATTGAGGCAGAGACCTTGGGAGTTTTCAAGAGCAGGCTTTGACTTAAAGCTAGATACCATCGAGTCATTGAGTATCTGAAGTGATATGTTCACAATAGTATAAAGAAACTGGCGAGCCTGGTTGGGCTGAACGGCCTGTTCTCGCCATTCATGTTATGTTATGTTATGTTAAAACCCCATTTATATTCAGCTCATGGAAAAAAGAGGTATCACACACCTTCAACATGTCTTTCAGAATAACACTTTCATTACTTTTCAGAGCCTGGTCCAGAAGTATTTAAACACAATACATTCGATACCTCAAATAAAATTTCTATTAAGTGCGTGTCCACGAGAAGACCATGCAAATGGTGACAAGGTGGGGTCGGCCGATTTGGTTTGAAATTTGGTATGGAGGTACCTTCTATGAAGGGATGATGACATGCCAAATATTAGTCCAATTGGTTTAACCATTGTGAATTAGAGCCAAAAAGCTGGAATTTGGATGTTTTTAAGCCTTTTTTTACAGTGTTTTTGGTGGGCATTTTGAGCAGCTCAACACAAAATTCTCAAAACGCAAGAAGACTGCCATTTTGAAGGTAGCATACCTATTATGTGGTCTACTTATTTGTGGAAAATTATTTGGATACATCCATCATTAGCAGAGATAACATGGACAATACACCCCCTACCCAAAATACAAGTTTTGAACAATGGTTAAAATCGGACCCCATAACTAAATTGCTGCAGGAGCTGGATGATGAGCCATACTTTATAATGTACCTTTTGACCTTCTCTTTCAAAGTCAGAAAAAATCTTTCGCGCTGCTTTCAGTAAGGAGTACCCATGGAATGAAATTGGTCTATTTTCAGGTACTTTGCAGTGCTGCCACCCATCGGCAGTGAACGAAACTAAGCTGTAATGTCTGTTGTACAATTTTTCTCATGATGTGGGATGTTATCAATTCACCCATCTTACCACGTCACAAACTCAGAGCACCCAGGTGCTAGTTCTTGGGGCAATCCACTCTTTAACGTAGATAGTTGTGGCATTTCTAGTGGGCCCAATTGTCAACACGGGATCGTCTCTCAACTACTCCTGCTCAACAAGGACAAGGAGATAGTAGTTTGGCTGTTGTATACATGTAGCTTGATCTTTCAGGGATGATATAGGATTAAATCTTTAAAATCCAGAGGAGTGGAAGACTGAACTGAGGTCCTAGCCTATCACTCAGAGGACTTCAAAGCTGACTAAAATTCATTTTGGGTGACTTTTGTAATTCAGGCAAAGATAAAAACACAAAAAAATTCAATATAATAGAATTAATTGCTATTATTAGTAGCAGAAAAGAAAAAAAAGAACATTGAAAGCCTGCGAGCCTTTCCTCTACACTAAACTTTGTTCCAGTGCTGGAATAGGGTCATTTCAATAAAGCAAGTTCTTTGATAAGTCTGTCAATCATGTCAATCACAGTCACCCTCCCCCCATGATATACAACCCCAATTACATAGTAGTTGGGACAAAGTGTAAATTTAAAACGCAATGATTTTCAAATCACACCAGCCAGTAATTTATTCACAATAGAACAGAGATAACATAGCAAATGTTGAAACTGAGAAATTTTACAATTTTATTCACAAAATGTTGAAACTGAGAAATTTTACAATTTTATCCACAAAATGGATGTAGTAGCCATCAAATTTGATGGCTACTACAGGTCTAAAAAAAGTTGGACTGGGGCCTGTTTACCATGGTGTAGCATCCCTTCTTCTTTTTAACACAGAGTGGAGACGTCTGGGCATTGAGGAGACAAGTTTCTTGAGTTTAGCCATTGGAATTTGATCCCATTCTTGTTTAATACAGGCTTCCAGCTGCTGGAGAGTTTTGGGTCTCCTTTGATGGACTTTTTGTTTAATTATACGCCAAATGTTCTCAATCGGTGAAAGATCAGGACTGCAGGCAGGCCAGTTCAGCACACGGACTCTTCTACTATGAGGCCATGCTGTTGTAATAGCTGCAGTAGGTGGTTTTGCATTGTCCTGCTGAAATACACAAGGCCTTCCCTGGAATAGATGTCATCTGGAGGGGAGCATATGTTGCTCTAAAACCTTTATATACCTTTCAGCACTCATGGTGCTTTTTAAAATATGCAAGTGTCCCACACCATATGCACTAATGCATCCCCATACCATCAGAGATGCTGGCTTTTGAACTGAAAGCTGATAACAGGAGGGGTGGTCTTTCTCCTCTTTAGCCCAGAGAACACGACGCCCGTGATTTCCAACAAGAATGTCAAATTTGGACTCGTCTGACTACAGGACACTTTGCAACTTTGCTACAGTCCATTTTAATGAGCCTTGGCCCACAGAACAAGGCAGCGCTTCTGGATCATGCTGAACAATGGCTTCCTTTTTTGCATGATTGAGATTTAGGTGGCATCTGTGGATGGCACAGCAGACTGTGCTTACAGACAGTGGTTTCTTTGAAATATTCCTGGGCCCATTTGGTAATGTCAATGACAGAATCATGCCGTGAGTAATGCAGTGGTCCTGAGGGGCCGAAGATCACGGGCATCCTGTAAAGGTCTTCGCCTTGTCCCTTTCGCACAGAGATTTTCCAGTTTCTCTGAATATTTTGATGATGCTATTCATTGTCGATGATGAGACCTTCAAAGTCTTTGCAAATTGACATTGAGGAACATTATTTTTTAAAGTATTCCACAATTTTTTTTTACGCGAGCCTTCACAGGTTGGAGAGCCCTGGCCATCTTTTACTTCTGAGAGACTCAGCCTCTCTAAGACATCCCTTTTTATAGCCAATCGTGTTACACACCTGATGCCACTTAACTTAATTACTAACTAAATGTTCTTTAGCTGATTCTCTTATATATTAATTGCTTCTTCAGCCCTTTTTTGCCTGTGTCCCAACTTTTCTGGAGACCTGTTGCAGCCAAAAATTTGAAATAAGCTCATTTTGTGGATAAAAATGTAAAATTACTCAGTTTTAGCATTTGAAATGTTATCTATGTCCTATTGTAAATAACATATTGGCTCATATGATGTGAAAGTCATTGCATTTTGATTTTATTAACAATTTACACTTAGTCCAACTATTTCGGAATTGGGGTTGTACAAAGGTATGCATTTCATGGACTTTT
>JAFJMP010000197.1:0-25896 GCA_029692085.1 Gymnothorax javanicus | reverse complement strand
TTAGCATTTTATGCTAGTCCCTATATTGGTCATTTCATATTCTGTTCTCTTAGGGAAATGAAAACAATGGCTTTAAAACATAACCCTTCATGGAATATGAGTTAAAGGCTTTAAAAAAGCAACCCCTTTCTGTAAAAAACCAAAACAGAAATTTTAAAGTTTAATTTAATTGCTAACAAATTTAAAGATTAATGAAATTTTAATTCTGTCATTTTATATTTTGTTTTTTAAAGGGAAATAAATAAATTTTTAAAGCAAAACCCCTTCATGGCAATATGAGTTTAAAAGGCATTGCCCCCCCTTTGTAATATGAAAAACCCCAGAAATTTTAAAAGTTTAATGCAAATGTAACTTGCTAATGTAATCAAATTTAGTCAAATATCTGGCCTTTTTCATACTTTTGCCTCATGATGGAAATAAGAGATCAGATGCCTTAAAAGGGCTAATTTCTTTGGGAATATAATTAAATGGCTTTAAAATTTTAAAAATTCTATATAAGCAAAAGAAATTTTAAATTTTTTTGAATGTTTAATTTGCAAGAAAGTTTTAATGCTAGTGCTAATATCTGGTCTTTTTCATACTTTTTGTCCTTTTTGGAAATAAGATTTTAATGCTTTTAAAAGCATAACCCTTGGGAATATAAAGTTAAAAACAAAAAGGGCAACCCTTTTTGAAAATATGCAAAAACAATTTTAAAATTTGAATGCTAATGCAAACCCTTGAAATAAGGGCCCAATGCTGCAATATCTTAATTTTATCTGTTGTGTCCTCTTTGGGGAAAATTTTAAAAATTTAAAGGGCCTTTAAAAAAAACCCCCTTCAGGGGAATAAGATTAAAGGGTTTTTTAAACCCTTTTTGGCCAAACAAAAAAAGCAATGTTAAAGTTTGAATTTAAATGCTAACTTGTTTTAATGCTAGCATCAAATTTCTAGTGCTAATATCTGGCATTTTCATACTGTTCGGGGTCCTCTTGATGGAAATAAGAATAAAGGGGGCCCCTTAAAGGGCCCCCTTCGGGGAATATGGTTAAATGGCATTAAAAACCCTTTTTGTATAATGAAAATAAGAAATTGTTTAAAGTTTGAATGCTGATGTTAGCGATCTTATGCTAGTGCTGATATCTGGTCATTGTTCATACTTGTGTCCTCTGATGGAAATAGAGATCAGATGGCATTAAAAGCATAACCTTCATGGGAATATGAGATTAAATGGCATTAAAGCAACCCTTCATGTACATAGCAAATACAGCAATGTTAAAGTTTGAATTCAAATGCTAACTTGCTAATGCTAGCGATCTAATGCTAGTGCTAATATCTGGTCATTTTCATACTGTTTGTGTCATCTATGACGGAAATACGACATCAGATGCCTTTAAAGCATAACCCTTCATGGCAATATGAGATTAAATGGCATTAAAGCTTTACCTTCTAGTATATATGCAAATACAGCAATGTTAAAGTTTGAATGCTCATGCTAACTTGCTAATGCTAGCGATCTAATGCGAGTCTAATATCTGGTCATTCATACTTTTGGTGTCCTCTATGATGGAAATAAGAGATCAGATGCCTTAAAGCATAACCTTCATGGGAATATGAAATTAAATGGCATTAAAGCATAACCCTTCTAGTATATATGCAAATACAATGTTAAAATTTGAATGTTAATGCTAAATTTGCTAATGCTAGTGATCTAATGCTAGTGCTAATATCTGGTCTTTTTCATACTGTACTTGTCTCTAAGATGGAAATAAGAGATCACATGGCATTAAAAGCATAACCCTTCTGGCAATATGAGTTAAATGTCATTAAAGCTCAACCCTTCTAGTATAATGCAAATACAGCACTGTTAAATTTGAATGCTAATGCTAACTTGCTAATGCTAGCGATCTAATGCTAGTGCTAATATCTGGTCATTTTCATACTGTTCGTGTCCTCTTTGCTGGAAATTAGAGATCAATGCCTTAAAAATAACCCTTCATGGGAATATGAGATTAAATGGCATTTAAACTAACCCTTCTTGTCAAATCAAATACAGCAATGTTAAAGTTTGAATGCTAATGCTAACTTACTAATCTAGCTATCTAATGCTAGTGCTAATATCTGGTCATTTTCATTCTGTTATCTTCCTCTACGATGAAATAAGAGATCATATGGCATTAAAGCATAACCCATCTTGGTAATATAGAGATTAAATGGCATTGAAGTTTAACTCTCTTGTATATATGCAAAACAGCAATGTTCAAATTTGAATGCTAATGCATACTTGCTAATGCTAGCGATCTAATGCTAGTGCTAATATCTGGTCATTTTCATACTGTACGTTGCCCTTCTATGATGGAAATAAGAGATCACATAGCATTAAAAGCATAACCCTTCATGGGAATATGAGATTAAATGGCATTAAAAGTAACCCTTCTGAATATGAAAATACAGTAATGTTCAAGTTTAATTCTAATGCTAACTTGTAATAGCGTATTAATGCTAGTTGCTAAATGTCAATCTATCTGTTTGTATCTGGTGGAAAAAATTCAGATGCTTTAAAGATAACCTTCATGGAATAGAGATTAAATGGCTTTAAAAAGTAACCCTTCTGGTAATATGTAATAAATGGCATTTAAAAGTTTAATTTAAATGCTAATTCTAATGTTAGCGATCTAATGCTATGCTAATATCTGCATTTCTAATGCTATGCTAATATCTGTCATTTGAAATAGTTCATGTCCTTAAAAAAAAGCATCTGGAATATGAGATAAATGGCATTAAGTTTAACTATTGTATAAATAAATACGTCAATTTAAATTTGAAATCAAATGCAACTTGAATGCTACATCTATTCTATGCTAATCTAGGTTTTTTATACTATATGGTCCTTTATACTGTTAAGGTCCTCACATGGCATTAAAGCATATCCCTTCAAGGAATATAGTTAAATATTGAAATTAAATGGCATTGAAGTTCAAACTGCAATTTAAATGAATGCAATGCTAATTGTAATGCTAAGCGATCAATGCTAATGCTAATATCTAATCATTTAATACTTCTGTCCTCTTATGAAATAAGGATCATGATGATTAAAATAACCTCATGGCATTATGAGATTAATATGGAATTAAGTTAACCTTAGTTTTATAAAATCGCATTTAAAATTTAGAATACTAAGTTTAATGCTAATACTGTTAGATATGCTAGTGCTAATATCTGGTCAGTTCAAACTGTTGTTCCTCTATGATGGAAATGAGAGATCAGATGGCATTAAAGCATAACCCTTCATGGGAATATGAGATTAAATGGCATTAAAGCTTAACCCTTTTGTACAATGCAAATACAGCAAGTTAAAATTTGAATGCTAATGCTAACTTGCTAATGCTAAGCGATCTATTGCTAGTGCTAATATCTGGTCATATTTTCATACTTTGGTGTCTCTATGATGGAAAAGAGATCAGATGCATTTAAAAGCATAACCCTTCATGGCAATATGAGATTAAATGGCATTAAAGCAACCCTTCCGTATATATGCAAATACAGAACTTTTAAAAAGTTTGAATCTAATGCTAACTTGCTAATGCTAGCGATCTAATGCTAGTGTAATATCTGGTCATTTTCATACTTAGGGTGTCTCTATGATGGAAATAAGAGATCATATGGCATTAAACAATAATCTTAGGAATAGATTAAATGGCATTAATCTTAACCCTTCTTGTAATATGCAAAACAGCAATTTTAAATTTGAATGCTAATGCTAATCTAATGCTAGCGATCTAATGCTAGTGCTAATATCTGGTCATTTTCATACTGTATGTCCTCTAGATGGAAATAAGAGATCAATGCATAAAACATAACCTTCATGGCAATGTGAGATTAAATGCCATTAAAGTTAACCTTCTTTATATATACAAATATAGCAATGTTAAAAGTTTGAATGCTAATGCCCTAACGCTAATGCTAGCGATCTAATGTGATATAATATACAGTCATTCAAACTGTTCTTTTCCTCTGTGATGGAAATAAAAAAAGATCAGATGCCTTTAATGCATAATAACCCTTCATAGGAATATGAAATTAAATGGCATTAAAGCATAACCCTTCTAGTATATATATGCAAATACAGCGATGTTAAAGTTTGAATGCTACTGCTAACTACTATGCTAGCGATCTAATGCCTAGTCCTAATATCTGGCCATTGTCATACTGGCAGGTGTCCTCTATGATTTAAATAAGAGATCAGATGGCATTAAAAAGCATAACCCTTCTTGGGGAATATGAGATTAAATGGCATTAAAGAATCCTTCTTGTAAATATGCAAAAACTGTCATGTTAAAAAAGTTTGAATGCTAATGCTAACTTGCTAATAATGCGATCTAATGCTAGTGCTAATAACTGGTCATTTTTGATACTGTATGTGTCCTCTATGATGGAAATAAGAGATCAGATGCGTTTAAAGCATAACCCTTCATGGGGAATATGAGATTAAATGGCATTAAAGTTTAACCTTCTAGTATACATGAAAATACAGCAATGTTAAAGTTTGAATGCTAATGTTACTTGATCTTATGCTAGTGCTGATATCTGGTCATTGTCATACTCTCTGTGTCCTCTACTTATGATGGAAATGAGAGATCAGGATGGCATTAAAGCATAACCTTCATAGGGAATATGAGATTAAATGGCATTAAAGCCCAACCCTTCAAGTACCGCAGGCAAGTACAGCAATGTGTTAAAGTTTGAATTCAAATGCTAACTTGCTAATGCTAGCGATCTAATGCTAGTGCTAATATCTGGTCATTTCATACTGTTTGTCATCTGCTATGGATGGAAATCACGACAACAGATGCCTTTACAACCTCCTTCATGGCAATATGAGATTAAATGGCATTAAAGCTTTACCCTTCAAGTATATATGCAAATACAGCACTGTTAAAGGTTTAATGCTAATGCTAACTTGCTAATGCTAGCGATCTAATGCTAGTGCTAATATCTGGTCATTTTCATACTGTACGTGTCCTCTATGATGGAAATAAGAGATCAGATGTCATTAAAGCCGTAACCCATCTTGGGAATATGAGATTAAATGGCATTAATGCTTAACTCGCCTTTGTATATAAGCAAATACAGCAATATTAAATTTGAATGCTAATGCATACTTGCTAATGCTAGCGATCTAATGCTATTGCTAATATCTGGTCATTTTCATACTGTACGTGTCCTCCATGATGGAAATAAGAGATCAGATGGCATTAAAGCATAACCCATCTTGGTAATATGAGATTAAATGGCATTGAAGTTTAACTCTTCTTGTATATATATGCAAATACAGCAATGTCAAATTTGAATACTAATGCACTAATGCTAGCGATCTAATGCTTTACGTTAATTTTCATACTGTTAAGATCCTCTCAGTGGCATTAGGCTAATATCTTGAAGTTTTAACTCATTTTGCATACTGTTCAGAATTTGAATCTAATGATGGAAATAAGAGATTTTCATATGGCATTTCCAAAGCATAACCATCTTGGCAATATGAGATTAAATGGCATTGAAGCTCAACCCTTCTTTGTATATATGCAAATACAGCACTGTTAAATTTGAATGCTAATGCTAACTTGCTAATGCTAGCGATCTAATGCTAGTGCTAATATCTGGTCATTTTCATACTGTTGTGTCCTCTTTGATGGAAATTAGAGATCAAATGCCATTAAAAAATAACCCTTCACATAGAATATGAGATTAAATGGCATTTTAAGCTTAACCCTTCTTGTATAATGCAAATACAGCAATGTTAAATTTTGAATACTAATGCTAACTTGCTAATGCTAGCTATCTAATGCTAGTGCTAATATCTGGTCATTTTCATTCTGTTCTGTCCTTTCTTTGATGGAAATAAGAGATCATATGGCATTAAAAAATAACCCATCTTGGTAATATGAGATTAAATGGCATTGAAGTTTAACCCTTCTGTATATATGCAAATACAGCAATGTCAAATTTGAATGCTAATGCTAACTTGCTAATGCTAGCGATCTAATGCTAGTGCTAATATCTGGTCATTTTCATACTGTTCGTGTCCTCTACGATGGAAATAAGAGATCATATGGCATTAAAGCATAACCCATCTTGGTAATATGAGATTAAATGGCATTGAAGTTTAACTCTTCTTGTATATATGCAAATACAGCAATGTCAAATTTGAATGCTAATGCATACTTGCTAATGCTAGCGATCTAATGCTAGTGCTAATATCTGGTCATTTTCATACTGTACGTGTCTTCTATGATGGAAATAAGAGATCACATGGCATTAAAGCATAACCCTTCATGGGAATATGAGATTAAATGGCATTAAAGCTTAACTCTTCTAGTATATATGAAAATACAGCATTGTTAAAGTTTGAGTGCTAATGTTAGCGATCTTATGCTACTGCTAATATCTGGTCATTGTCAAACTGTATGTGTCCTCTATGATGGAAATGAGATCAGATGGCATTAAAGCATAACCCTTCATGGGAATATGAGATTAAATAAACCCTTCTTGTACAAATGGCAAAGTTAAAGTTTGAATGTTAATGCTAACTTGCTAATGCAAGTGCTAATATCTTTTTCATAGTGTATACAGCAAAGTGGTCATACTGTTTCAATATTTTCTGTCCTCTAATGGAAATACGAGATCAGATGCATTTAAAGCATAACCCTTCATGGCAATATGAGATTAAATGGCATTAAACACTTAACCCCTTCGTATATATGCAAATACAGCACTGTTAAAGTTTGAATGCTAATGCTAACTTGCTAATGCTAGCGATCTAATGCTAGGTGCTAATATCTGTCATTTTCATACTATACGTGTCCTCTATGATGGAAATAAGAGATCATATGGCATTAAAGCATGACCCATCTTGGTAATATGAGATTAAATGGCATTGAAGTTTAGCTCTTCTTGTATATATGCAAATACAGCAATGTCAAATTTGAATGCTAATGCATACTTGCTAATGCTAGCGATCTAATGCTAGTGCTAATATCTGGTCATTTTCATACTGTACGTGTCTTCTATAATTGAAATTAGAGATCACATGGCATTAAAGCATAACCCTTCATGGGAATATGAGATTAAATGGCATTAAAGCCTATCAGTTCTTGTATATAAGCAAATACAGCAATGTTAAAATTTGAATGCTAATGCTAACTTGCTAATGCTAGCGATCTAATGCTAGTGCTAATATCTGGTCATTTTCATACTGTACGTGTCCTCTAAGATGGAAATAAGAGATCACATGTCATCAAAACATAACTCTTCATGGCAATGTGAGATTAAATGCCATTAAAGCTTAACCCTTCTTGTATATATACAAATATAGCAATGTTAAAGTTTGAATGCTAATGCTAACTTGCTAATGCTAGCGATCTAATGCTAGTGCTAATATCTGGTCATTTTCAAACTGTTCTTTTCCTCTATGATGGAAATAAAAGATCAGATGCCTTTAATGCATAACCCTTCATGGGAATATGAAATTAAATGGCATTAAAGCATAACCCTTCTAGTATATATGCAAATACAGCAATGTTAAAGTTTGAATGCTACTGCTAACTTGCTAATGCTAGCGATCTAATGCTAGTCCTAATATCTGGCCATTGTCATACTGTAGGTGTCCTCTATGATGGAAATAAGAGATCAGATGGCATTAAAGCATAACCCTTCTTGGGAATATGAGATTAAATGGCATTAAATTTTAAGCCTTTCTTGTAAATATGCAAAAACTGTCATGTTAAAGTTTGAATGCTAATGCTAACTTGCTAATAATAGCGATCTAATGCTAGTGCTAATAACTGGTCATTTTGATACTGTATGTGTCCTCTATGATGGAAATAAGAGATCAGATGCCTTTAAAGCATAACCCTTCATGGGAATATGAGATTAAATGGCATTAAAAAGCACTTTCCTTCTAGTATACATGAAAATACAGCAATGTTAAAGTTTGAATGCTAATGTTAGCGATCTTATGCTAGTGCTGATATCTGGTCATTGTCATACTCTGTGTCCTCTATGATGGAAATGAGAGATCAGATGGCATTAAAGCATAACCCTTCATGGGAATATGAGATTAAATGGCATTAAAGCTTAACCCTTCATGTACATAGGCAAGTACAGTCATGTTAAAGTTTGAATTCAAATGCTAACTTGCTAATGCTAGCGATCTAATGCTAGTGCTAATATCTGGTCATTTTGATACTGTTTGTGTCATCTATGACGGAAATAAGACAACAGATGCCTTTTAAAGCATAACCCTTCATGGCAATATGAGATTAAATGCCATTAAAGCTTAACCCTTCAAGTATATATGCAAATACAGCACTGTTAAAGTTTGAATGCTAATGTAACTTGCTAATGCTAGCGATCTAATGCTAGTGCTAATATCTGGTCATTTTCATACTGTACGTGTCCTCTATGATGGAAATAAGAGATCAGATGTCATTAAAAGCATAACCCATCTTGGGAATATGAGATTAAATGGCATTAATGCTTAACTCGTCTTGTATATAAGCAAATACAGCAATGTTAAATTTGAATGCTAATGCATACTTGCTAATGCTAGCGATCTAATGCTATTGCTAATATCTGGTCATTTTCATACTGTACGTGTCCTCCATGATGGAAATAAGAGATCAGATGGCATTAAAGCATAACCCATCTTGGTAATATGAGATTAAATGGCATTGAAGTTTAACTCTTCTTGTATATATGCAAATACAGCAATGTCAAATTTGAATGCTAATGCTAACTTGCTAATGCTAGCGATCTAATGCTAGTGCTAATATCTGGTCATTTTCATACTGTTCGTATCCTCTACGATGGAAATAAGAGATCATATGGCATTAAAGCATAACCCATCTTGGTAATATGAGAATAAATGGCATTGAAGTTTAACTCTTCTTGTATATATGCAAATACAGCAATGTCAAATTTGAATGCTAATGCATACTTGCTAATGCTAGCGATCTAATGCTAGTGCTAATATCTGGTCATTTTCATACTGTACGTGTCTTCTATGATGGAAATAAGAGATCACATGGCATTAAAGCATAACCCTTCTTGGCAATATGAGATTAAATGTCATTAAAGCTCAACCCTTCTAGTATATGCAAATACAGCACTGTTAAATTTGAATGCTAATGCTAACTTGCTAATGCTAGCGATCTAATGCTAGTGCTAATATCTGGTCATTTTCATACTGTTCGTGTCCTCTTTGCTGGAAATTAGAGATCAAATGCCTTTAAAAAATAACCCTTCATGGGAATATGAGATTAAATGGCATTTAAGCTTAACCCTTCTTGTACAAATGCAAATACAGCAATGTTAAAGTTTGAATGCTAATGCTAACTTGCTAATGCTAGCTATCTAATGCTAGTGCTAATATCTGTCATTTTCATTTCTGTTTCTGTATCCTCTATGAAATGGAGATCATATGGCATTAAAGCATAACCCATCTTGGTAATATGAGATTAAATGGCATTGAAGTTTAACTCTTCTTGTATATATGCAAATACAGCAATGTCAAATTTGAATGCTAATGCTAACTTGCTAATGCTAGCGATCTAATGCTAGTGCTAATATCTGGTCATTTTTCATACTGTTCCTGTGTCCTCTATGGAAATAAGAGATCATATGGCATTAAAGCATAACCCATCTTGGTAATATGAGATTAAAATGGCGAAGTTTAACTCTTCTTGTATATATGCAAATACAGCAATGTCAAATTTGAATGCTAATGCATACTTGCTAATGCTAGCGATCTAATGCTAGTGCGAATATCTGGTCATTTTCATACTGTATGTGTCTTCTATGATGGAAATAAGAGATCACATGGCATTAAAGCATAACCCTTCATGGGAATATGAGATTAAATGGCATTAAAGCTTAACTCTTCTAGTATATATGAAAATAAAGCATTGTTAAAGTTTGAGTGCTAATGTTAGCGATCTTATGCTACTGCTAATATCTGGTCATTGTCAAACTGTTCCTGTCCCTCTATGATGGAAATGAGAGATCAGATGGCATTAAAGCATTAACCCTTCACATGGGAATATGAGATTAAAATGGCATTAAAGTTAAACCCTTCTTGTACAAATGCAAATACAGCAAAGTTAAAGTTTGAATGCTAATGCTAACTTTGCTAATGCAAGCGATCTATTGCTAGTGCTAATATCTGGTCATTTTCATACTGTTCGTGTCCTCTATGATGGAAATAAGAGATCAGATGCATTTAAAGCATAACCCTTCATGGCAATATGAGATTAAATGGCATTAAAGTTTAACCCTTCTCATATATGCAAATACAGCACTGTTAAAGTTTGAATGCTAATGCTAACTTGCTAATGCTAGCGATCTAATGCTAGTGCTAATATCTGGTCATTTTCATACTATATGTGTCCTCTATGATGGAAATAAGAGATCATATGGCATTAAAGCATAACCCATCTTGGTAATATGAGATTAAATGGCATTGAAGTTTAGCTCTTCTTTGTATATATGCAAATACAGCAATGTCAAATTTGAATGCTAATGCTTGCTAATGCTAGCGATCTAATGCTAGTGCTAATATCTGGTCATTTTCATACTGTATGTGTCTTCTATAATTGAAATTAGAGATCACATGGCATTAAAGCATAACCCTTCATGGGAATATGAGATTAAATGGCATTAAATCTATCAGTTCTTGTATATAAGCAAATACAGCAATGTTAAAATTTGAATGCTAATGCTAACTTTGCTAATGCTAGCGATCTAATGCTAGTGCTAATATCTGGTCATTTTCATACTGTCGGTCCTCTAAGATGGAAATAAGAGATCACATGTCATCAAAACATAACTCTTCATGGCAATGTGAGATTAAATGCCATTAAAGCTTAACCCTTCTTGTATATATACAAATAGCAATGTTCAAGTTTGAATGCTAATGCTAACTTGCTAATGCTAGCGATCTAATGCTAGTGCTAATATCTGGTCATTTTCAAACTGTTCTTTCCTCTATGATGGAAATAAGAGATCAGATGCCTTTAATGCATAACCCATCATGGGAATATGAAATTAAATGGCATTAAAGTTTAACCCTTCTAGTATATATGCAAATACAGCAATGTTAAATTTGAATGCTAATGCATACTTGCTAATGCTAGCGATCTAATGCTAGTCCTAATATCTGGCCATTGTCATACTGTAGGTGTCCTCTATGATGGAAATAAGAGATCAGATGGCATTAAAGCATAACCCTTCTTGGGAATATGAGATTAAATGGCATTAAAAGTTTAACCCTTCTTGTAAATATGCAAAAACTGTCATGTTAAAGTTTGAATGCTAATGCTAACTTGCTAATAATAGCGATCTAATGCTAGTGCTAATAACTGGTCATTTTGATACTGTATGTGTCCTCTATGATGGAAATAAGAGATCAGATGCCTTTAAAAAGCATAACCCTTCATGGGAATATGAGATTAAATGGCATTAAAGCTTAACCCTTCTAGTATACATGAAAATACAGCAATGTTAAAGTTTGAATGCTAATGTTAACTTGCGATCTTATGCTAGTGCTGATATCTGGTCATTGTCATACTCTGTGTCCTCTATGATGGAAATGAGAGATCAGATGGCATTAAAGCATAACCTTCATGGGAATATGAGATTAAATGGCATTAAAGCTAACCCTTCATGTACATAGGCAAATACAGCAATGTTAAAGTTTGAATTCAAATGCTAACTTGCTAATGCTAGCGATCTAATGCTAGTGCTAATATCTGGTCATTTTCATACTGTTTGTGTCATCTATGATGGAAATAAGACATCAGATGCCTTTAAAGCATAACCCTTCATGGCAATATGAGATTAAATGGCATTAAAGCTTTTACCCTTCTAGTATATATGCAAATACAGCACTGTTAAAGTTTGAATGCTAATGCTAACTTGCTAATGCTAGCGATCTAATGCTAGTGCTAATATCTGGTCATTTTCATACTGTATGTGTCCTCTATGATGGAAATAAGAGATCAGATGTCATTAAAGCGTAACCCATCTTGGGAATATGAGATTAAATGGCATTAATGCTTAACTCGTCTTGTATATAAGCAAATACAGCAATGTTAAATTTGAATGCTAATGTACTTGCTAATGCTAGCGATCTAATGCTATTGCTAATATCTGGTCATTTTCATACTATGCGTGTCCTCTATAATTGAAAATAAGAGATCACATGGCATTAAAGCATAACCCTTCATGGGAATATGAGATTAAATGGAATTAAAGCCTATCCGTTCTTGTATATAAGCAAATACAGCAATGTTAAAATTTGAATGCTAATGCTAACTTGCTAATGCTAGCGATCTAATGCTAGTGCTAATATCTGGTCATTTTCATACTGTGCGTGTCATCTAAGATGGAAATAAGAGATCATGTCATCAAAAACATAACCTTCATGGCAATGTGAGATTAAATGGCATTAAAGCTTAGCCCTTCTTGTATATATATACAAATACAGCAATGTTAAAGTTTGAATGCTAATGCTAACTTGCTAATGCTAGCGATCTAATGCTAGTGCTAATATCTGGTCATTTTCATACTGTCGTGTCTCTATGATGGAAATAAGAGATCACATGTCATCAAAACATAACTCTTTCATGGCAATGTGAGATTAAATGGCATTAAATCTTAACCCTTCTTGTATATATACAAATACAGCAATGTTTAAAGTTTGAATTTAATGCTAACTTGCTAATGCTAGCGGATCCAATGCTAGTGCTAATATATGGTCATTTTCATACTGTTCGTGTCCTCTTTAATGGAAAGAAAGAGATCAGATGCCATTAAAGCATATCCTTCATGGGAATATGAGATTAAATGGCTTTAAAGCTTAACCCTTCTTGTAAATATGCAAAAACAGTCATGTTAAAGTTTGAATGCTAATGCTAACTTGCTAATACTAGCGATCTAATGCTAGTGCTAATATCTGTTCATTGTCATACTGTATGTGCTCCTCTTTGATGGTAATAAGAGATCAGATGTCATTAAAGCATAACCCTTCATGGCAATATGAGATTAAATGTCATTAAAGCTTAACCCTTCTAGTATATATGCAAATACAGCACTGTTTAATTTGAATGCTAATGCTAACTTGCTAATGCTAGCGATCTAATGCTAGTGCTAATATCTGGTCATTTTCATACTGTACGTGTCCTCTATGATGGAAATAAGAGATCAGATGCCATTAAAACATAACCTTCATGGGAATATGAGATTAAATGGCATTAAAGCTTAACCCTTCTTTGTATAAAAGCAAATACAGCAATGTTAAAGTTTGAAAGCTAATGCTAACTTGCTAATGCTAGTGATCTAATGCTAGTGCTAATATCTGGTCATTTTCATACTGTACTTGTCCTCTATGATGGAAATAAGAGATCACATGGCATTAAAAGCATAACCCTTCATGGCAATAGAGATTAAATGTCATTAAAGCTCAAACCTTCTTATATATACCAAATACAGCACTGTTAAATTTGAATGCTAATGCTAAGTTGCTAATGCTAGCGATCTAATGCTAGTGCTAATATCTGGTCATTTTCATACTGTTCGTGTCCTCTTTGCTGGAAATAAGAGATCAGATGCCTTTAAAGCATAACCCTTCATGGGAATATGAGATTAAATGGAATGAAAGCTTAACTCTTCTAGTATATATGAAAATACAGCATTGTTAAAGTTTGAATGCTAATGTTAGCTTGCTTATGCTACTGCTAATATCTGGTTATTGTCATACTGTATGTGTCCTCTATGATGGAAATGAGAGATCAGATGGAATTAAAGCATAACCCTTCATGGGAATATGAGATTAAATGGCATTAAAAGCTTAACCCTTCTTGTACATATGCAAATACAGCAATGTTAAAGTTTGAATGCTAATGCTAACTTGCTTATGCTAGCTATCTAATGCTAGTGCTAATATCTGTCATTTTCATACTGTTGTCCTCTATGATGGAAATAAGAGATCAAATGCCTTTTAAAGCATAACCCTTCATGGCAATATGAGATTAAAATGGCATTAAAGCTTAACCCTTCTTGTATATATGCAAATACAGCACTGTTTAATTTTGAATGCTAATGCTAACTTGCTAATGCTAGTGATCTAATGCTAGTGCTAATATCTGTCATTTTCATACTGTACTTGTCCTCCATGATGGAAATAAGAGATCAGATGGCATTAAAGCATAACCCATCTTGGTAATATGAGATTAAATGTCATTGAAGCTTTAAACCTTCTAGTATATATGCAAATACAGCAATGTCAAATTTGAATGCTAATGCATACTTGCTAATGCTAGCGATCTAATGCTAAGCTAATATCTGGTCATTTTCATACTGTACGTGTCTTCTATAATTGAAATAAGAGATCACATGGCATTAAAGCATAACCCCTTCATGGGAATAAGAGATTAGATGCCATTAAAGCTTAACCTTCTTGTAAATATGCAAATACAGTCATGTTAAAGTTTGAATGCTAATGCTAGCGATCTGATGCTAGTGCTAATATCTGGTCATTGTCATACTGTATGTGTCCTCTATGATGGAAATAAGAGATCAGATGGAATTAAAGCATATCCCTTCATGGCAATTTGAGATTTAATGGCATTAAAGCTTCTTGTACATATGCAAAAACAGCAATGATAAAGTTTGAATGCCAATGCAAACTTGCTTATGCTAGGGACCCAATGCTAGTGCTAATATCTGGTCATTTTCATACTGTTCGGTGTCCTCTATGATGGAAATAAGAGATCAGATGCCTTTAAAGCATAACCCTTCATGGGAATATGAGATTAAATGGCATTAAAGCTTAACCCTTCTAGTATATATGCAAATACAGCACTGTTAAAGTTTGAATGCTAATGCTAAATTGCTAATGCTAGCGATCTAATGCTAGTGCTAATATCTGGTCAATTTCATACTGTATGTGTCCTCGATGATGGAAATAAGAGATCAGATGGCATTATAGCGTAACCCATCTTGGGAATATTATATTAAATGGCATTAAAGCTTTACTCTTCTTGTATATATGCAAATACAGCAATGTTAAATTTGAATGCTAATGCATACTTGCTAATGCTAGCGATCTAATGCTAGTGCTCATATCTGGTCATTTTCATACTGTACGTGTCCTCTATAATTAAAATAAGATATCACATGGCATTAAAGCATAACCCTTCATGGGAATATGAGATTAGATGCCATTAAAGCTTAACCCATCTTGTAAATAAGCAAATACAGTCATGTTAAAGTTTGAATGCTAATGCTCCCGATCTGATGCTAGTGCTAATATCTGGTCTTTGTCATACTTTATGTGTCCTCTATGATGGAAATAAGAGATCACATGGCATTAAAGCATCACCCTTCATGGGAATATGAGATTAAATGGAATTAAAGCCTATCCGTTCTTGTATATAAGCAAATACAGCAATGTTAAAATTTGAATGCTAATGCTAACTTGCTAATGCTAGCGACCTAATGCTAGTGCTAATATCTGGTCATTTTCATACTGTACGTGTCCTCTAAGATGGAAATAAGAGATCACATGTCATCAAACATAACTCTTCATGGCAATATGAGATTAAATGGCATTAAAGCTTAGCCCTTCTTGTATATATACAAATACAGCAATGTTAAAGTTTGAATGCTAATGCTAACTTGCTAATGCTAGCGATCTAATGCTAGTGCTAATATCTGGTCATTTTCATACTGTATGTGTCCTCTATGATGGAAATAAGAGATCACATGTCATCAAAACATAACTCTTCATGGCAATATTAGATTAAATGGCATTAAAGCTTAACCCTTCTTTGTATATATACAAATACAGCAATGTTAAAGTTTGAATTCTAATGCTAACTTGCTAATGCATGCGATCCAATGCTAGTGCTAATATATGGTCATTTTCATACTGTTAAGGTCCTCTTTAATGGAAAGAAGAGATCAGATGGCTTTAAAGCATATCCCTTCATGGGGATATGAGATTAGATGCCTTTAAAGCTTAACCCATCTTGTAAATAAGAAAAACAGTCATGTTAAAGTTTGAATGAATGCTAACTGGCTAGCGATCTAATGCTAGTGCTAATATCTGGTCATTGTCATACTGTATGTGTCCTCTTTGATGGTAAAATAAGAGATCAGATGTCATTAAAGCATAACCCTTCATGGCAATATGAGATTAAATGGAATTAAAGCCTAACCGCTCTAGTATATATAAATACAGCACTGTTTTAATTTGAATGCTAATGCTAACTTGCTAATGCTAATGCGTGCTAATATCTGGTCATTTTCATACTGTACGTGTCCTCTATGATGGAAATAAGAGATCAGATGTCATTAAAGCATAACCCTTCATGGGGGAATATGAGATTAAATGGCATTAAAGCTTAACCCTTCTTGTATAAAAGCAAATACAGCAATGTTAAAAGTTTGAATGCTAATGCTAACTTGCTAATGCTAGCGATCTAATGCTAGTGCTAATATCTGGTCATTTTCATACTGTACGTGTCCTCTATGATGGAAATAAGAGATCACATGGCATTAAAGCATAACCCTTCATGGGAATATGAGATTAAATGGCATTAAAGCTTAACCCTTCTTGTATATATAGAAATATGCAATGTTAAAGTTTGAATGCTTAATGGTAAAATAATGAAGCGATCTAATGCTAGTGTGCTAATATATGGTCATTTTCATACTGTTCGATGTTAAATAAGATCAGATGCTAAAGCATATCATGGGAATATGAGATTAAATGGCTTTCAATCTAACTGTAATATGTCCCTTTTAAAGTTTGAATGCTATAAGTTTAGATCTCTATGCTACTTAATATCTCAGTTGCATTGTCATACTGTATGTGTCACTCATGGGAATATGAGATTTCATGGCATGGAATTAAATGGCATTAAAGCTTAACCCTCTAGTATATATGAAAATACAGCATTGTTAAAGTTTGAATGCTGCTAACGTTAGCTATCTTATGCTAGTGCTAATATCTGGTCATTTTCATACTGTATGTGTCCTCTATGTTGGAAATGAGAGATCAGATGCCATTAAAGCATAACCCTTCATGGGAATATGAGATTAAATGGCATTAAAGCTTAACCCTGCTTGTACATATGCAAATACAGCAATGTTAAAAGTTTGAATGCTAATGCTAACTTGCTTATGCTAGTGATCTAATGCTAGTGCTAATATCTGGTCATTTCATATGTACTTGTCCTCTATGATGGAAATAAGAATCAATGGCATTAAAGCATAACCCTTCATGGTAATGGTAATATGAGCACTTTAAATTTGAATGCCATAAGCAACTGTCATCATACTGTTCGTGTCCTTTGCTGTAAATAAGCAAATACAGCACCCTGTTTAATTTGAATGGAATGAATTAATTTAAATAGCTATATGAAAATACAGCATTGTTAAAGTTTGAATGCTAGTGTTAGCGATTTATGCTCATATCTGGTCATACTGTACTGTGTCCTCTATGATGGAAATAAGAGATCAGATGGCATTAAAGCATAACCCATCTTTGGAAATATGAGATTAGATGCCATTAAAGTTTAACCCATCTTGTAAATAAGCAAATACAGTCATGTTAAAGTTTGAATGCTAATGCTAACTTGCTTATGCTAGCTCTAATGCTAGTGCTAATATCTGGTCTTTGTCATACTTTATGTGTCCTCTATGATGGAAATAAGAGATCAAATGGCAAAAGCATAACCCTTCATGGGAATATGAGATTAAATGGCATTAAAGCTTAACCTTCAAAATACAAATACAGTCATGTTAAAATTTGAATGCTAATGCTAACTTGCTAATGCTAGCGATCTAATGCTAGTGCTAATATCTGGTCTTTTTCATACTGTACGTGTCCTCTATGATGGAAATAAGAAATCAAATGGCATTAAAAGCATAACCCCTTCATGGTATATATGAGATTAGATGGCATTAAAACCCTAACGGTTCTTGTATATAAGCAAATACAGTCATGTTAAAAATTTGAATGCTAATGCTAACTTGAATGCTAGCGATCTAATGCTAGTGCTAATATCTGGTCATTTCATACTTTTTATGTGTCCTCTATGATGGAAATAAGAGATCACATGGCATTAAAGCATAACCCTTCATGGGAATATGAGATTAGATGCCAGAAAAGCTTAACCCTTCTTGTAAATATGCAAATACAGTCATTTTAAACTTTGAATGCTAATGCTAACGATCTAATGCTAGTGCTAATATCTGGTCATTTTTCATACTTTATCTGTCCTCTATGATGGAAATAAGAAATCAGATGGCATTAAAGCATAACCCTTCATGGCAATATGAGATTAAATGGCATTAAAAGCTTAACCCGTCTTGAATATATGCAAATACAGCAATGTTAAAGTTTGAATGCTAATGCTAACTTGCTAATGCTAGCGATCTAATACTAGTGCTAATATCTGGTCATTTTCATACTGTTCTTGTCCCTAAGATGGAAATAAGAGATCACATGGCATTTAAAGCATAACCCTTCATGGGAATATGAGATTAAATGTCATTAAAGCTTAACCCTTCTTTGTATATATGCAAATACAGCACTGTTAAAATGTTTGAATGCTAATGCTAATCTTGCTAATGCTAATATCTGGTCATTTTCATACTTTATCGTGTCCTCTTTGCTGGAAATAAGAGATCTGGTCATTTTCATGGGACTGTTAAATGGAATTAAAGCTCCTCTTTGTTATGAAAATACAGCAGTTAAAGTTTGAATGCCAGATGATCTTATGCTACTTAAAGGTCATAACCCTTGTTGAGAAATGGCATTAAAGCATAACATGGCAATGGGAAAAGCCCCTTCTAGTATGAATATGATTAAATGGCATTGCTAATAAAGCTTAACCCTGGTCTTGTACATATGCAAATATAGATCAATGTTAAAGTTTGAATGCTAATGCTAACTTGCTAAATACAGCTAGCGATCTAATGCTTAGTGCTAATATCTGGTCATTTTCATACTGTATGTGTCCTCTATGTTGGAAATGAGAGATCAGATGGAATTAAAGCATAACCCTTCATGGGAATATGAGATTAAATGGCATTAAAGCTTAACCCTTCTTGTATATATGCAAATACAGCAATGTTAAAGTTTGAATGCTAATGCTAACGTGCTAATGCTAGCGATCTAATGCTAGTGCTAATATCTGGTCATTTTCATACTGTTCGTGTCCTCTATGATGGAAATACGAGATCATATGCCTTTTTAAAGCATAACCCATCTTGGTAATATGATATTAAATGGCATTGAAGTTTAACTCTTCTCATATATGCAAAACAGCAATGTCAAATTTGAATGCTAATGCAACGTACTAATTTAGCGATCTAATGCTAGTGCTAATATCTGGTCATTTTCATACTGTACGTGTCCTCTATGATGGAAATAAGAGATCATATGGCATTAAAGAATAACCCTTCATGGGAATAAGAGATTAAATGGCATTAAAGTTTAACTCTTTTTGTAAATATGCAAAAACAGTCATGTTAAATTTGAATGCTAATGCATACTTGCTAATGATGCTAATGCTAGTGCTAATATCTGGTCATTTTCATACTGTATGTGTCCTATAATTGAAATAAGAGATCACATGGCATTAAAGCATATCCCTTCATGGGAATTTGAGATTTAATGGCATTAAAGCTTAACCCCTTCTTGTAAATATGCAAAAACAGTCATGTTAAAGTTTGAATGCCAATGCTTGCATAATGCTAGCGATCTGATGCTAGTGCTAATATCTGGTCATTTTCATACTGTATGTGTCCTCTATGATGGAAATAAGAGATCAGATGGCATTAAAGCATATCCCTTCATGGCAATTTGAGATTTAATGGCATTAAAGCTTAACCCTTCTAGTATATATGCAAAAACAGCAATGATAAAGTTTGAATGCTAATGCTAACTTGCTAATGCTAGCGATCTAATGCTAGTGCTTATCTGGTCAATTTCATACTGTATGTGTCCTCGATTATGGAAATAAGAGATCAGGATGGCATTATAAGCGTAATAACCCATCTTAGAATATTATATTAAATGGCATTAAAGCTTTACTCTTCTTGTATATATACAGAAATGCTGCAAGTTAAATTTGAATGCTAATTCATATACTAATGCTAGCGATCTAATGCTAGTGTGCTAATGTCTGGTCATTTTCATACTGTACGTGTCCTCTATAATTGAAACCAAGAGATCACATGGTATTAAAAGCATAACCCTTCATGGGAATATGAGATTAGATGCCATGAAAGCTTAACCCATCTTGTAAATAAGCAAATACAGTCATGTTAAAGTTTGAATGCTAATGCTACCGATCTGATGCTAGTGCTAATATCTCAGTCTTTGTCATGCTTTTATGTTTCTCGATGATGGAAATAAGAGATCATATGGCATTAAAAGCATATCCCTTCTTGGGAATATGAGATGAGATGCAATAAACAACCCATCTTGTAAATAAAGCAAATACAGTCATGTTAAAGTTTGAATGCTAAGCCTACGATCTGATTCTTAGTGCTAATATCTGCTCTTGTCATACTATGCGTGTCCTCTATGATGAAATAAGAAATCAAATGGCAAAAGCATAACCTTCTGGGTATATATGAGATTAAATGGCATTAAAACTACTTGGTTCAACGTATATAAGCAAATACAGCAATGTTAAAATTTGAATGCTAATGCTAACTTGCTAATGCTAGAGATCTAATGCTAGTGCTAATATCTGGTCATTTTCATACTGTAAAAGTGTCCTCTATGATGGAAATAAGAGATCACATGCCATTAAAAAGCATAACCCTTCATTGGAATATGAGATTAGATGCCAGAAAAGTTTCACCCTTCTTGTAAGTAATAAAATACAGTCATTTTAAACTTTGAATGCTAACGCTAACGATCTAATGGTCGTGCTAATATCTAGTCATTGTCATACTGTATCTGGCCTCTATGATGGAAATTAGAGATCAGATGGCATTAAAGCAACCCCTTCATGGCAATGTGAGATTAAAATATTAAAGCTTAACCCGTCTAGAATATATGCAAATACAGCAACGTTAAAGTTTGAATGCTAATGCTAACTTGCTATACCGATTTAATACTAGTGATAATATCTGGTCATTCTCATACTGTGCGTGTCCTCTAAGATGGAAAATAAGAGATAAGATGCAATAAAGCATGCTTCATCATGGCAATATGAGATTAAATGGCATTTAAGCTTAACCCTTCATGTACATATATATGCAAATACAGTCATTTTAAAGTTTGAAAGTTAATGCTAGCGATTCAATGCTAGTGCTAATATCTGGTCATTTTCATACTTGCGTGTCCTCTATGATGGAAATAAGAGATCAGATGCTTTAAAGCATAACCCTTTATGGGATATGAATAAATGGATTAAACAACCTTCTGTAATATGCAATACGCATTTAAGTTTGAATGCAATGCTAGTCTAATGCTAGTCTAATATCTGTCATTTCATCTGTAGTTCCTCTGATGAAATAGAGATCAGATGCATTAAAGCATAACCTTCATGGAATATGAATTAAATGGCATTAAGCTTACCCTTCTTGTAATATGCAAATACGAAATGTTAAAGTTTGAATGCAATGCTAACTTCTAATGCTAGCGATCTAATGCTAGTGCTAATATCTGGTCATTGTCATACTGTATGTGTCCTCTATGATGGAAATAAGAGATCAGATGGCATTAAAGCATAACCCTCATGGAATATGAGATTAAATGGCATTAAAGCTTAACCCTTCTTGTAATATGCAAAACCAATGTAAATTTGAATGCAATGCAACTTACTAATGCTAGCGATCTAATGCTAGTGCTAATATCTGGTCATTTTCATACTGTACGTGTCTTCATATGAAATAAGAGATCACATGGCATTAAAGCATAACCCTTCATGGAATATGAGATTAGATGCCATTAAAGCAACCCTTCTTGTAAATATGAAATACAGTCATTTAAAGTTTGAATGCTAATACTACGATCTAATGCTAGTGTAATATCTGGTCATTTCATACTGTATGTGTCGTCTATGATGGAAATAAGAATCAGATGCATTAAAGCATAACCTTCATGGGAATATAGATTAAATGGCATTAAAGCTTAACCCTTCTTGTACATATGCAAATACAGCAATGTTAAAGTTTGAATCAATCTTGCTTAATGCTAGCGATCTAATGCTAGTGCTAATATCTGGTCATTTTCATACTGTATGTGTCCTCTATGATGGAAATAAGAGATCAGATGGCTTAAAGCATAACCCTTCATGGAATATGAATTAAATGGCATTAAAGCTTAACCTTCTATGTAATATGCAAATACAGCAATGTAAAGTTTGAATGCTAATGCTAACTTGCAATGCTAGCGATCTAATGCTAGTGCTAATATCTAGTCATTTCATAACTGTTATGTCCTCTATAATGAAATAGAGATCAGATCGCTTTAAGCATAACCCTTCATGGCAATATGAGATTAAAATGGCATTAAGCTAACCTTCTTAATGATATGCAAATACAGCAATGTTAAAGTTTGAATGCTAATGCTAAACTTCTAATGCTAGGATCTAATGCTGTTGAATATCTGGTCATTTTACATACTGTACTGTCCTCTATGAAATAAGAAATCTAGATGCATTAAAGCATAACACATCTTGAATATGAGATTAATGGCATTAAATTACTCCTCTTGTATATAGCAAATACAGTCATGTTAAATTTGAATGCTAATGCATACTGAATGCTAGGATCTATGCTAGTGCTAATATCTGGTCATTTTCATATGTATGTCTCTAATGAAATAAGAGATCAGCATGCATTTAAGCATAACCTTCATGAATATGAGATTAATGCATTAAAGCTAACCCTCTTGTAATAGCAAATACAGCATTAATTTGTGTCATATACTGCTTCTACTGATCTATGCTAGTGCTAAATCTAGGATTTCAATTGCATGTACTCTACTATGGGAATATGAATCAATGGCATTAAAGCTAACCCTTCATGGATATAAAATTAAATGCATTAAAAGTTCTACTAATGCTAAACGTTAGCAATTATTGTGCATGCTAATTTCTATATGTAGCTCTAATGCTAGTCTAATATCATGGTCATTGCATTAAGCATCCTTATGGGAAATAAAGATAGATGGCATTAAAGCTAACCCTTCATGGAATATGAGATTAAATGGCATTAAACTACTCTTCTTGAATATCAAATACAGCAATGTTAAAATTTGAATAATGCTAACTTGCTAATGCTAGCGATCTAATGCTAGTGCTAATATCTGTCATTTTCATACTGTAGTGTCCTCTATGATGGAAATAAGAGATCAGATGCATTAAAGCATAACCCTTCTGGGAATATCGAGATTAGATGCGATAAAGCTAACCCTTCTTGTAAATATCAAATACAGTAATGTTAAAGTTTGAATGCTAATGCTATCAATGCAGTATCTAATGCTAATGCTAATATCTAGGTCATTTCATATGTAATTGCCTCTATGATGGAAATAAGAGATCAGATGGCATTAAGCATAACCTCTATGGCAATTGAGATTAAATGGCATTAAAGCTAACCCTTCTTGTGAATATGCAAATACAGCAATGTTAAAGTTTGAATGCTTACTATTGTAATGCTACGATCTAATGCTAGTGCTAATATCTGGTCTTTTCAATGTATGTTCTCTATGATGGAAATAAAGATCAGATGGCATTAAGCATAAACCTTCATGGAATATTAGATCTTAAATGCATAGCTTAACCCTTCTGTAATATGCAAATACAAGTATTTAATGTTTGATATAGCTAATGCTAGCGATCTAATGCTAGTGCTAATATCTGGTCATTTTCATACTATCGTCATTATGATGGAATAAGAGATCAATGCTTAAAGCATAACCCTTCATGGAATATGAGATTAAATGGCATTAAAGCTTAACCTTCTGTATATATAATACAGCAATGTTAAAGTTTGAATGCTAATAATCATGCTAGCGATCTAATGCTAGATCTAATATCTGGTCATTGTTCATCTGTTGTTAATCTCTATGATGGAAATAAGAGTCAGATGGCATTAAAGCATAACCCTTCATGGGAATATGAGATTAATGCATTAAACAACCCTTCTTGTAATATGCAATACAGCATTTAAAGTTTGAATGATAATGCAAAGCCGATCTTATGTATGCTAATATCTGTCATTGTCATCTGTATGTGCCTCTTATGATGGAAATTAGAATCAGATGGCATTAAAGCATAACCCTTCGATGAATATGAGTTAAATGGCATTAAAGCTTAACCCCTTCTTGTCATATGCAAAAGCTGAATGTTAAAGTTTGAATAATGCTAATTGCTAATGCTAGCGATCTAATGCTAGTGCTAATATCTGGTCTTTTCATACTGTATTGTCTCTGATGAAATAAGAATCAAATGGCATTAAAGCATAACCCTTCATGGGAATATGAGATTAAGGCTTTTAAAGCAACCTTCTTGTAAATAAATACAGTCATTTTAAATTTGAATGCTAATGCTAGCGATCTAATGCTAGTGCTAATATCTGGTCATTTTCATACTGTATGTGTCCTCTATGATGGAAATAAGAATCAGATGCTTAAAGCATAACCCTTCATGGGAATATGAGTTAAATGGCATTAAAGCTTAACTCTTCTTGTATATGAAAATACAGCAATGTTAAGTTTGAATGCTAATGCTACCGATCTAATGCTAGTGCTAATATCTGGTCATTGTCTACTGTATGTGTCTCTATGATGGAAATAGAGATCAGATGGCATTAAAGCATAACCTTCATGGGAATATGAGATTAAATGGCATTAAAGCTAACCCTTCTTGTACATATGCAAATACAGCAATGTTAAAGTTTGAATGCTAATGCTAATTGCTAATGCTAGCGATCTAATGCTAGTGGTAATATCTGGTCTTTTCATACTGTTGTGTCCTCTATGATGGAAATAGAGATCAGATGCCTTTAAGCATAACCCTTCATGCAATATGAGATTAAATGTCATTAAAGCTTAACCCTTCTTGTACATATGCAAATACAGCACTGTTAAAGTTTGAATACTATGCTAATTTGCTAATGCTACGATCTAATGCTAGTGTAATATCTGGTCATTTTCATACTGTACCTGTCTCTATGATGGAAATAAGAGTCAGATGGCATTAAAGCAAACCCTTCATGGGAATATGAGATTAATGGCATTAAAGCAACCTTCTGTATTATGCAAATACAGCACTGTTAAATTTGAATGCTAATGCTAACTTTAATGCTAGGATCTAATGCTAGTGCTAATATCTGGTCATTTCATACTGTCTGTCTCTCTATAATGGAAAAAAATCAGATGGCTTTAAAGCATAACCCTTCATGGGAATATGAATTAAATGCATTAAAGCTAACCCTTCTTGTATATAGCAAATACAGCAATGTTAAATTTGAATGCTAATGCTAACTTTGCTAATGCTAGCGATCTAATGCTAGTGCTAATATCTGGCATTTTCATACTGTTGTGTCCTCTATGATGGAAATTAGAGATCAGATGCCTTTAAAAGCATAACCCTTCTGGCAATATGAGATTTAATTGCATTAAAGCTTACCTCTGTATATATGCAAATACAGCACTGTTAAATTTGTCTAATGCTAACTTTAATGCTGCGATCTAATGCTAGTGCTAATATCTGCTCATTTTCATACTCATGTCCTCTATGATGGAAATAAAGATCCAGATGGCATTAAAAGCGAACCATCTTGGGAATATGAGATTAGATGCTTTAAGCTAACACTTGTAAATAT
>JAFJMP010000196.1:0-26000 GCA_029692085.1 Gymnothorax javanicus | reverse complement strand
ACAATTTCGATTCTTACTGCTACTGGGGCCTCCAACGGTGACAGCTGGAGATTGGAGTCTGGTTGGCCTCCACCGGCCCGTGGGTCCGTGCGCTGCTGAGCCTGAGCGCCGCAACCCGTTTTTTGATGGCGATCTTAAAATCGGACCACTTTTTTTAACCTACATGTAAAGCATTTGGATTGTCAATTATGTAGGCTATATAACACGAAATATCATGGATCTATTAATTGAATTTGTTAAGGTCGTTGTTACGCAACTTATACGTGTGGCCAATGCTGATTTTTTCTTGACCACATTTATAATTGAACTAGTTGATGACCATTCCAGTGCCGTTTATAGAAAGTACCGCTTAAAATAAGTTTGGCCGAGAAAAGTTTTTAGCTTTGGACACACTTAAAATAAGTGTGGGCAATGGAGAAATGTACATCTTGGCCACAGTGCGTCTAACGCGAATTTCGATCCATTTTTCTGCTTAGAATAAGTGCGAATAGTTGCTTCGATTTATTAATGAATTAAATCAAACGTCTGCTGCTGTCGGTTTTCCACCTCAACGGTGTTTACCGCAGCAGCAATAGTTTTTTCAAACTGCAGCCTTCTGGGCTCCCTTTATGCCACACTTAAGGCTTCCAAATAAAATTATTTTGTTTTCTCCACCCGGACGTGAAAATTTATATTTTCTCCTCAGTGAAGTTCTTTCTTCTTTGCCGTCTTTCGAGAGTCCATGTCGTGAAGTGGCCAGGACTATGTCTCCCGGAGCATGAATTTATTGGGGCGTGTCATGTAAATTACGATGGTTTCAGCCGCCAGATTTATCAACATCACGCCAGTTCTACACCGAAATCAGCGATTTACACACTTTTAGTAAATCAGACGTGACACCTGGCGAACGCTGATATTTACACCAGAATCTACACCAGATCCCACGCAAGTTTGATAAATGAGGTCGCTGATTGGCTGTATTTTTGCATTTTTGCAGAGAGGCAGTTTTTCAAAAATGCATTAATAGCAATGTTGTTGAATATTAAAAAAAAAAAAAAACCTGTTACACTGAACGTAATTACACAGTTAAGGTGCTTGAAAACAGTTACACTTAAAATAATTACACGGTAAAGGCGGTTTGTGATTTTATTTCTCATTCTAAAAGTAGTTGTAGTTTATTACAACTTGCAGTTTACTTTTATTTTTTCAAAAAAGGTTGAGGTTTATATTAATTACAATGTGTGAAATAAACTGCAATGGACTCTGAAAACAAAATATGTGTATGCATGTCCTGTTTTTTTTTTTGGGGGGGGCAAAAATTTTCTTATATACCGAAGGGGGGCCCAGCAGAGAAAGTTTGGGAGCCACTGGTAAAATGCAAGAGTTTCATCATACTGAGCCAACTTAAATGATCTCTCATGCTCAATCAGTACTCTATGACTCCAGGTAGCTCAGCATCATTGGCATGTTCTCTAGAATACTTATTATTCTTTTATCACGTTGTCACCGTGTCGGTGGGTCATATGAAGGGGTAGCGCAGTTTCTCAGGCTACCTGTTCGAAGAGCCGCCTCATTGGGGAACAATGTACATTGTACTGATGCATGCCCTGTACCTACGGCCTACATCTAAGGTTTAGTAGTAGGCGCGTGCAGTATGGGTATCTGGACAATTCCCCAATTAAACACATGCGCTGATGGTTTGATGGTTTCACCATTACTTTTTTATTACATAAGAAATTCATGTACAGTTTTACACAGACTCTTCATATGGGACATCACAACAGTGACGCACCTGACAGCAAATCCCCAGTACATTCATTTTGTTTCACTCATTTAATCACAATAAATGTGAAAAAAGTGATGGTCGTGCTTGCCAACACCATGGTGAAAGCAAAAACAGTATTTTTTCCTGAATACTGCCCAAGATAAAATTGCCAACTCTGTGGAACACTAGGTACGGAATTAGTTTGGGTCGACTGGCCATTATAAAGTAGCACAATTCAATTTCAACCAATTTCAAATGCTCACATGAAGCAAATTTCCAAATCATTGACTTGAACAAACAAAATGGCGCAATAGCAGAGGAACAGGGGTAACCCTGGACTCTGAGGCTGGATTAAGGCATTAGCTTCCAGTTACTTTGTGGAGTGATTTTACATTCCAAGTTATACGCTGTGCTGTGTAGATATACTCACAGAATGGAATCATCACTGCTGGTAGGACCAGATTTAAGTTGATAACAGTGCAGAACTGCAGCCCTGCAGAATCTGCAGCTAACAGCACTGCAGCCTGCATGCTAACAGCACTGCAGCTCTGCTCATGCTAACAGCACTGCATGCATAAAAGCAGCAGCTCTGCAGAATGTGCATGCTGCATGCTAAGCACTGCAGCTCTGCTGCATACTTGCTGCACTGAAGCTTGCAGCTCTGCAGAATATACATACATTAAAGCACTGCAGCTCTTTCAGAATGCATGCTGACAGTACTTAACAGAAATCATAGACCAGCAGAGGGCATTAGTAGCCATGAACATATGGTGAGAAACATCACAGCTAGTCAGCTGATGCCAACTATCTAAACTGACATTTGATTAGATGCAGCCGGAGCCCAGGGGCGCTGTGGGGGCCATGCTCAAGGGTATGTTGCAGTGATCTTGCTCAGGCCAAACTGTGGTCTGAGCCACAAACCTGCTGGGTCATAATCAAGCATCTTAACATTGGAGAAATCCAGAGATGATGTCATAAAGGCAGGTGGCACTGCCCACACTATCAGGCCCAATCAGAACCCAGCAGAAAAGAAACACATCCACCTCACACACGCAAAACTCTTCCTTTTTTGGCATAAGATTCTGTCAGAGTAAAACCATAACGAAAGTGCTTTGGCTCGTGGCTCTGATTCCTATAGGTATATACAAGTATATACAGTATATTTACATACATCATGAAAATACACCTCTGACAGTTATCAGTCACACACACACACACACACACACACACACACACATACATACATGCAAGCATGCACATAGACACGTTCAAAAATTAAAAAGCACGCACAAACACCTCTCTGACTGTCGAGTGAATTTGTAGCACTCGCAGTGTGTGTACATTTAAAAGCACAGAGCACACAGTTATCCACAGAGTATGAACCCAGGGGAGCTGGCCTGTTTTGTATATATATATATATATATATATATAAAAAACACTGTAAGAAGCATCCTTGTGTTGCTCAAGTCCAAATGTCCAGCAGGTGGCGGTAGTGTCCATGCACAAATGGGTTAGACCATCTCAGTCAGCCTTGGTGGTTTGGACGGAGTCCAGGTTGACATCTTGCAACTCAGTCAAGTTATTGGAACCACCCCCCGAAGCCTGCTGACCAATCACCATCTACAGTTGGGCAAAGACCAGTCAGTAAATACACTTAAAACCTACGAGATGTTGACAGCAACAGAAAAAAATGACAGAAATAAAGCCGCAACCTTCAGGCCACAAGGCCAGCTACTAAGCTATCGGAGTGTGCACGACTGTGTAGTATAAGAGTGGGAAGTGATTAGTGTTATTTTTTATACTGAGTAGTGGAGTAGATAGTGAGAGGGAGGAAGGAAGGTTATGAGTAGCTACTTTACCGGGTGCAGCTACACTGCAGAAACGGGAAACTGGACCGTCCCAGGAGGAGCTGTGAGGAACACCTGAGGTACAGCTCCTGAGAGACAGAGAAAAACACCAATCACAACAGAGTTTTGTGACTCGGCAAGTAATGACAACAGAGCTCTGTGACTCCGCAAATAATCACAACAAAGCTCTGTGACTCAGCTACTAATCATAACAGAGCTCTGTAACTCTGCTAGTAATCACAACAGAGCTCTGTGACTCAGCTTCTAATCACAATAGGGCTCTGTGACTCAGAAACCGATCACAACAGGGCTCTGCAATTCAGCAATTAATCACAACAGAGCTCTTAGACTCAGCAAAATAATCAAAACAGAGCTGTATGACTCAGCAATTAATCACCACAGAGCTCAATGCCTCTGCAACTAATCACAATGGGGCTCTGAGACTCAGCGATTAATCACAACAGGGCTCTGTGACTTGGCTACTAATCACAACAGAGCTAAGTGTCTCCGTTACTAATCGCAACAGAGCCATGTTAGTCAGCAGCTAATCACAACACCGCGCTGTCACTTTGCAACCAATCACATAACACACATGTGAATCAGCACTGCTGCGGCTGGTGCGTGATTGGCTCACCTCTGTCGGGGCCCTGCGTGTGGGACACCTGCATGGCGGCCGGGGTCTGGGAGAAGGCATTGAGCACCGCCAGCCCGCCATCGGCCAGAGAGGGGGCAGAGGCGTACATCACCGTGTGCGGGCTCGGGTACTCCATCTGAGCTCCAATGGAGGAGGGGACGGACGAGGTGACGATGGTGGCGGGGACGCTCGCTGTAGAGGACATCAGCTGTAACTGTCCACTCAATCAAAAACACAACTTGACACACCTGTGCATTAGGAACCAGCTTTACCTTCCAACAAAAACAAAGACTGATCAATGCATCTGAATATGAGAGAAGCCTAAACTTTCAAGATTAAAACTGCTCTACAAACCAGCACATGAGACCAGCCATAATCTTCAACAAAAAAATGATGACTGCTCGACGCATCTGTACGTGCAACCACGCTCAACTTTCAACAGAATTATGACCGCTCAAAGCATCTGTACAAGAGACACCAGCTTCACCTTTTGACTCAATCATAAACATGATACAACACATCTGTGCATAAGAGATCAGCTTTAGCCCTCCACACAGGCATTATCCACAATTCAAGTAAAATTAAAAAATAACCTTTAACCAGGGGGAGTCCAATGAACACAATTTGAAGATTTAGAATCAAAAGTGTATGAATTCACTGCTAAACCTAGCCAACTGATGTCACAGATTTGATCCACTTCCTTACTGAAAAGTTCAGATAATTCAGAGGATCTAGGAGATTGAAATAAACTGCTGGCAAGGGACATACTTTCTGAACCAGGGTTGGTGACAAAGAGACACGGAGGGAGATGGACAGAACAGTAAAAGACAGTCTTACTGCTCATCTTATTGCTGCAAATGACCATTTGTCACATAGCCAGACTCTAAACGGCACACAGCAGTATTGAGCGTGGGATGCCAATGCATTTCCACCTGCATCCTCCGGGTGGGGCTGCTTCACCAGTAAACATGAGGCTGCACCAAGCGCTCCAGCAGGTGGCACTGGTTATTCACTCGTAACGTACATCATTCTTATTAGAGACCAAAGCCACACTCCATGCGCACTTGCAGATGAGGCATTCTGTTACACTGCTACTTGTGCAACTAAGCAGTACTAGTTTCACAAAGATAATGTCTGATTGGAGGCCAACCCAAACATTTGCCTCAGTAAGGGGACCTTAACTCAGATTTACGCTGCTTTGTGCCAATGGGGATTTCGTTATCAATGGAGTTGTTTTCGACGTTAGCATTCCATACACTCTGTTTTTTTTTTTTTTTTGTCAAAAAAGCAGATGGGACAATGCTGCCAAGTCTGCACAGGAGTCACTCACTGGTTTACTGGTGGTTTTAAACAAGTAAAACCCCTCATGTCTCCACACACTGCAAACAGCCAGCTCCACTCTGTTCTCTGCTCTCGTGCTCATTGCAAGTGACCAGTATGTTGACAAGGTGAACAAACAAATTACTCATTTGATTTTGATCATGATGTCTCGGAGTTCCTTGCATAATTATTGTTGATCTGAACACAAAATACCGGATGAAAATGTGTTAAAACAGACTTAAATAAATCAAAAAAGTTTCCTCTACCCCATCTCATTAGCACAAGGTTGGCCAATTCTTCCCCAGGTGGCCATTTTAGACCCCCCGTAGCTAGACAGATATTCAAGAGCTTCTGGCATCCTGTACAGGCCTACAAAAAAGCAAGCTGCAACAAAAGTTTGTCAGATGCCTACCCTGCAGAAAAAATGACCAGCAACAAGAAGAAAAAACATGCTACATCCCCAAAAAACTTGCAAAAACACTTTAAAGTCAACCACAACCAAAAGTAAATACACCAGAATCAAACTCATAAAAATTGAGCACAGAATCAAAAATATAAAATAAGAAAATCCACATGAAGACAAATAAAACTTGTAGACGCATGCACAGTGCGTGAGTGCAAATTCAACCTGATTCCAATAAAAATAAAAAAACTGCATTTTTAGACTTCCAGTGGTGGTTAGAACCAATCACAGTGTCCTCAGAAAAATAGGATTGCTCTATTATGCACTAATACCCCCATCACACCAAACTAGTTCAAATCCACACGTTCTTGAAAATGTCCGAACGGGCTCAAAAAACGGAGTGGAAAAATTAGCAACTTTTTTACGGTCTCCTTCGAACAGTGGTGCACGGGTGGACAGGGAAACCAATCACATTATTTGGCCAAAGTTACAAAATACCACATCCCGTTTTCCATTGTTTTAGGAATACCCGTTTTGAGAACACTTTGGTGTGACAATAGAATAAGAGTTACAATTCCATCAGATTTGTTCAGTTGAAACATAAAACATTTCAGGCATCAAATTTTGAGAGTGATTGTAAAAAATAAGCAGCATCATCAGACTACACAATAACTTCCTGCAGGCTCTGGACGGGAAGTGTGCATTAGACATTATTTGGCCAGTTACACATGTTCTACCCCTGACCACATCAGTTTCACCTGGATTTTATGACAGGGCAGGAGTTTTGAGAAAGCTGCTGTGACAATAGAATAAAGATGTTCACAGAAAATGTCATCACAATGCTGAGGCAACGTAATGGAGCTTCAGTGTTACACCAGCATAAAAGTTACAACAGTTTGACATGATTCTGCATAAAACTTTCTGCATTTTTGAAAAACACCTGATATATCCACAGATTACAAAGGCACATTCATCATCAGGCACCATTATTGCCTCAAACACCAGCCTCAGAAAGACTGTCTATTTGAAAAGTTGACAGGGATTCAAACTTTGGCTGTTCATGACTATTTTTGTATGCAAGCAAAGTTTGTTGGGTGATGGGAATTGCCTCCTCCACCCCAGCATCACAGAAACAACACAAGAACTGCTTATACCCAGGAATAATTTTGATTTCAAACAGAGAGAGGGTAAACATGAACTGAATTACATAAAAATCAAAGTTTGGGTAAAATGGTGGTTGCATTACCAAAGCAGACAGATAAAAAATAACAATGAGCCATCAGAATCACCAGAGAGAAATAAATTCACTGCATTTATTAAAGCAGCTGAGAGAATCACTGATTGATTAAAACTGAACTGCATTTTTTACAAAGAGAAAAGGACCTGATGGAAATCACTGCAGTTTCCACATGAAAAAGCAGAGAGACAAAAAAAATCATTTGCATTGCCAAAAGGGCTGTCATGTAATTACATACAGCAGAGAGGGTAAAATTCATACAACAGCCAAGGTCCAGAAACCAAATTGCAAATAAGAGGTTAAATCCGTTGAGCACCAGAAAATATCAAAGAAAATTGCATGATTCAAAATAAAAACCTTTACAGCATTTCCAAACAGGAAGGGTAAATCACTGCAACATACAGCAAAGAGAGGGTAAATCACTGCATTACAAGGCAGGGTTTTCACACAGTTTGAAATGAACATTAAAACTGTCAGGAAGCAATTAACAAAAATCTGTGGCCATGGCAATGATACAAAAACAGCACAAATCCACAAAATCCAGACCAATGCATTAATAAGAGTTTGGGGACATGACCTACACCAGAGACAAAATCAAAATTTCTTACTTGACATGATTTGTGAGGGTCATTAATAATTATTACATCATGCAGAATTACTGTACCATACACTGCATACTCTACAGAGCAGGAGTAAATCACTGCACAGGAGACCAGCATAAATCACTGCATTAAGGACTGACGGATAAAATCACTGCACTTGCACAGCAGAGAAAGTTAATCACTGCTGTTCAGTCCAGAGGCATACATCCATACAACAGAGAAAAATGAATTTTGCACATTGTGCAGCATTAAGGCAGGGTAAATCACTGCATTACATACAGCAGAGAGAGGAAAATCACTGCATTACATACAACAGAGAGGGGGGCAGCAGAGAGGGTAAATCACCATTACACAGCAGACAGAGGGTAATACCACATACAGCAGAGAGGGTAAATCACTGCATTACATACAGCAGAGAAATCAAATCACTGCAGACATACAGCAGAGAGAGGGAAAAAATCACTGCATCATACAGCAAGAGAGGGGGATTCCTGCCAGAGAGAGTGAAAAACTGCATTGCAGAAACACAAATCACTGCATTACACAGCTGAGGCAAAGTAAGGGATCACTGAGTGTTACACAGCAGAAAAAACTACAACTGTGTGACATCATCTCATAAATCACTGCATTTTCTACAGCAGAGAGAGACAAATTCACTGCATATATCCACAGCAGAAAGGGGTAACTCACTGCATTACATACAGCAGAGAGAGCTAATTCACTGCATTACCTACAGAGAGAGAGGGAGGCTTAAATCACTGCATTACATACAAGAGAGGGTAATTCACTGCATTACATACAGCAGAGAGAGGGTAATTCACTGTACATACTACAGCAGAGAGCAAAAAAACTGCATTACCTACATCAGAGAGGGGTGGAACAGCATTGTAAACATACTGCATTACCTACAGCAGAGAGAGGGTAATTCACTGCATTACATACAGCAGAGAGAGGGGAAATCACTGCATTACCTACAGCAGAGAGAAATACAGCAATCACTGCAAATACTACAGCTAGAGAGAGTAAATCACTGCATTACATACAGCAGAGAGGGTAAATCACCTGCATTTCCTACTACAGCAGAGAGGGTAAATCACTGCATTACATACAGCAGAGAGAGGGTAAATCACTGCATTACCTACAGCAGAGAGAGGGAAAATCACTGCATTCCTACAGCAGAGAGAGGGTAAATCACTGCATTACCTACAGCAGAGAGAGGGAAAATCACTGCATTTCCTACAGCAGAGGGAAATCACTGCATTACCTACAGCAGAGAGAGGGAAATCACTGCATTACCTACAGCAGAGAGAGGGTAAATCACTGCATTACCTACAGCAGAGAGGGAAATCACTGCATTTCCTACAGCAGAAGAGGAAAATCACTGCATTACCTACAGCAGAGAGAGGGTAAATCACTGCATTACCTACAGCAGAGAGAGGGAAATCACTGCATTACCTACAGCAGAGAGAGGGTAAATCACTGCATTACATACAGCAGAGAAGAGGAAAATCACTGCATTTCCTAAAGCAGAGAGGGAAAATCACTGCATTTCCTACAGCAGAGAGGGAAATCACTGCATTACCTACAGCAGAGAGAGGGTAAATCACTGCATTTCCTACAACAGAGAGAGGAAATCACTGCATTATCACTGCATTTACAGCACAGAGAGAGGGAAATCACTGCATTTCCTACCTACAGAGAGAGGGAAAATCACTGCATTTCCTACAACAGAGAGGGAAATCACTGCATTTCCTACAGCAGAGAGGGGAAATCACTGCATTTCCTACAGCAGAGAGAGAGGGAAATCACTGCATTTCCTACAGCAGAGAGAGGGGAAATCACTGCATTACCTACAGCAGAGAGAGAGGGAAATCACTGCATTACCTACAGCAGAGAGAGGGGAAATCACTGCATTACCTACACAGAGAGAGAGGGAAATCACTGCATTACCTACAGAGAGAGAGAGGGAAATCACTGCATTACCTACAGGACAGAGAGAGGGGAAACCACAGCATTACCTACAGGAGAGAGAGAGAAATCACTGCATTACCTACACAGAGAGAGGGAAATCACTGCAGAGGGAAATCACTGCATTACCTACAGCAGAGAGAGGGAAATCACTGCATTACCTACAGCAGAGAGAGAGAGGGAAATCACTGCATTACCTACTACAGGAGAGAGGGAAATCACTGCATTACCTACAGGAGAGAGAGGGGGAAAACTCACTGCATTACCCTACACAGAGAGAGGGAAAATCACTGCATTACCTACAGGAGAGAGAGGGGAAATCACTGCATTTCCTACAGGAGATCAGGAAATCACTGCATTTCCTACGAGAGAGGGGAAATTACTGTATTATCAACAGGAGAGTGGGGAAATCACTGCATTACCTACAGGAGAGAAGACATCACTGCATTACCAACAGCAGAGAGAGGGAAAATCACTGCATTACCTACAGGGAGAAGGGCATTATCTACAGGGAAAGGGAAACCACACTGTCTATAGGACAAAGGGGGACGTCAATGCACCTTCTATAGGAGAGAAAAGACATCACTGCACAAGCATCTGTGTTAAAGTATGGAAGAGTGTGTGTGCTCCAATGTTTGTTTATGAGTGGGAGAGTAGACTGGCAGTGAATGCGCGCGTATGTGGGCCCCTGTCTCCAAAACAGGTGGGGATGAGCAGATTTTGGTGAAGTAACCAGGCAGCTCCTCTTACTCACTGGACACAAAGGTGAATCCACTAGGCAGCTGCACGAGTCCTGCAGAAGAGCTGGTATTTAGCACAGTGCCGTTAGCGCTGCTGCTAATGCTGCTGGAGCTTGTAGGGGCGGGGCCAGTGCTGGGGGCGGGGTTAGAGGCCATGTAGTTGGTGATGGTGAAAGAAGCGGAGCTACTGGCTTGCATTGAGGTGGAGGTGGCAGGGGCAGAACCACTGGTGGTGCCGGGCAGGTTGCTGACGGTGAACGCTGGTTTCAGAGTGTCCTGAGGAAAGAAGGAACACACACAACCATGGTAAAAGCAGAGTAAAGACCCATCCACTTTATTTTCATCATTTTGGTACTTCTAAAGCTCCACTTAGTTACTTATCGTTTTTAGAAGCTACAAGTTTGCTAACTGTGACCATCTTTTGCTCACTGGGATAAGATGCTGTGTTTTGGACGTTTTCCTAATTTCCAACCGAATTGTACCTTCCAAGTTTCACTTTATGTCGCTCAGGATTCTACCATACGAAGACCTGGCTGGTAAAATGGACAAAACACAGCCAGACAGAATTGTTAGTACAGGGCCACGACCGCCTATAGATATTACTATCTGGATGGATATCCAACGACGACCAGGACCCCAGAATTGCATTTTTAATGAAGGGAATGGATTGCAGCGGAACGCCAAGGCTTTGCACACGAACAATGCTAAAGCAGCAACAGCATACTCGCGTGAATGTCTTTTCAGTATTTGTCGTTGGTACCGATGTCGTCCTGGTCCTATGGTGTTTGAGACAGTCAAATCCTGCGGTATCATCAAACTTAGGGGCTGTAGGGGCGGTCGTCATCGTAGGATACCAGTGTATATTTCCAACAGGCATGAAAATTCGGGCCGCACAGATTGGAAAAAAAGCTCACCGAACGCTAATTGAAGTACCTGCTGCCCGGGAACAAACATTGACAGACAAAGGAGGTAATATTCATAGGAACGGGCTCTTTGCGGTACCCAAATGTCTATTCCTAAATATTTGCGGTCTCAAGAAAACGAAAAATAAGATTCCAGCACCTGTAGCACTTGCTGCAGATGTGAGAACTCGTGATGTTGATCTCGGAGTCACACATGAACGAGAAAGTTCCAGACTCAGTGGTTGCTATTGAGGGAATAGGATTTTTGGTAGAGATGGGGATTGGGGTGGTTGTGACAAACGCAAAAAATGGAGGAGTTGCAATTTATGTGAGGAACAGCTAAATTATTTTCAATTTTTTCTGCCAACAGTCGTGACAATTTTTTTTAACGTAAGCCCCTCTGTTTACATGCGCTAAAAATTTTATTCACATCACGCTGTATGGTTAAGCCCATAGTCATATTCCAAAACTAGAAAAGCACTCAGAGAGCGCAGACCTCCGCCAAGCAGCACAGTTCCCACATATTGTGAATCACACACAAAACTCTCGCAATGATAAAGAATCCTTCCAAAAAATCCTGGATCCAGATGGTGATCCGGATCATCCCCAAAATCTAATCATCTGTTCCTTGTCCTGATACCCACCTTGTCTGAAAATTTCATTGAGTTATTTTGAAAACAAACGGACAAACGCCAGCGAAAACATTACCTCCTTGGCGTAGGTAATGAAAGTGAATGCATGCAACCTCTTCTTTCATCATGTAATTCAACCTTTTAAACTCCCTAAAACTTCATAAAACAAACAACAACAAATTGCATACTTTCCAATTCATTGTTGCTCTGCAACTTCTGACAAAAGTATGCAAATATCACGCATAAATGTAGGAATGAACGCTGTGTAGGTGGTTATCAATGGAAATCTATATGAGATACGGCGGAGTTTGTACACCCAGCCGAAAATGCGTGACGTCACGCGCAATGGATAATGGGTATTGCTAAGCTAACTCCGATGTGGTCCATTATAACAAGAGCACTCAGAGAGAGCAGCACCTCCGCCACGCCTAGGCAACTCTGTGCATTAGTTATTTTCATTGGCTGATGTAGGGTATTGTTGCATTCCACCACCAGGTGGCAGCAAAACCCAAAAACACGCCAATTGTAAATATGGCCCATTGGCAAGATTTCAAATCTCTGCCAGCATAGCTGGATTTGAACTTTGGCCTATCTCTCAGCTGTACTTTGGCCTAGAAATGTCAAAATTCACTTGTTCCTCTTGTGCTATCCCTAACATCCTGCAAAGTTTGGTTAAAATCTATGCGGCCGTTTTTGAGATATCCTGCTAACAGACAAACAAACAAACCAACCAACCAACCGCGCGGCAAAAACATACATCTCCTTGGCGGAGGTGAATAATGATTGTGGGAGTATCTGCAAAACTGTATTTAAACTCCCAGGTCAGGTCGTTGGTGAACTCTGCTCATAGTGCAGCCAGGAACAGTTCTCAGCAGAACTGATAAACAAAAACACCCACAATAAAATCTCACCAGTTCACCTGTTCCCACTAAGTTAGAAGCTAGACTCCCAGCATCCTGATGTGCGACTGTTAGCCACATTTCTTTCTGCCCTTCATCCCCCACAGCTAGTCACATGATCGCCTCCGCCCAATGACAGCTTGGAGGCGATGCCCATCTGGCAGCAGTTATTAAGCCCAAAAAAAAAAAAAAAAAAAAATCAATGAGGAACAAACTCTTTTACTGACATGAGCTAATTAAAGGACCTTCCTCCTGGACAGAAAAATCCCAGCAACAGCCTTTGAAGCTTCTGTAACAGTCAAGACATTCCAGTGTTTGTCAAAACAAACTATATCAACATTCAACATACTGCCCTCATTAACTGTCACACTGCATCCAAATTCCAGTGCCACAGACTGACCATTTGTTTGAAGTGACCTTTGAGGATCTGCCCTCCTCATTTTTTATCCAATCAGGAGACATTACTGCAGATTGAGGTCATGGTTCAGGGAACATTATGACAGCACTGTCTATTTCACCATTACGCTCAGGTTGTGTGCAGTGGAGGCAGGAAGAGAATGGACAGACACATGAAATAGGGGCAAATTATGTTATATCCCTACATTCATGGACAAAGATTAAGGTCAACGCGAGAACACACACTAAAAAAATGCCTCAAATCTAGGTATCTTGAAATAAGCTTTTTTCCGCCATTTAGACGTGCGAGATCAAAAATATGCAAATATGCGATTACTGTAGAATGTTTTTCATCTAATATTCTAATGCAAATGGTGCAATAACACCTGGTAAGTGAAAGCGATAGAACTCAAGAGCATCGGCTTTTTTAAATTCTGTGAGACATTCCAAAAAAAATTCACTTCAAAATGTCCATTTAATTAATCCAGATTATCTCCCAAACATCAGGAATAGTAATAACCCTTTGTGTTGGGTGTAAAAAAAAGTCTTATGGTTTTGGCAACACTTCAGACATTCGGTAAGCATTACATTATTCTCATATAAATGTTGTACCAGCCTTAAGCATCCCCACCAGTATCCAGAAAGTTCCCACAGAAAGTGGCCTGAGCTCTGTGGAATCAATGCCATTATTTCACAGCTTTCAGCACAAACCAGAGGCTGAACTTTTAACCCTTTAAGACCTCAGATAGGCGATTAGAACGTCCTTATCTCAACACTTTAATGCTAATATCGCAACCACTCCTGGTGCAGTAACTGAAAGAGCTGAGCAACTGAACACAGAGAATTTCGAACAACATGTGGCTCAGAAATGCAGGAAACTTTGCTGTGTGTATTTGCAGGTATTCTATTTCAGAGCTGCTGTTTCATATCTGGCACTTCAGATAAACATCTCAAGCTTATATGTGCTTGGGAGTCTCTTTTATTCGATTACAGCACAGTCTGTGTGTATCTGTGCGGTGACTGGGTGCAATAAAGGCTGTTATTTCTCTGTGGTTCACACTACATGGCCGTAAATACCCATAAATTAAAGCTGACAGCCTCTACTTAAAAGATCACCCATCTCCGCTTTCAAATCCATTGTGCTGAACTACTCAGCCAAAAAGCAAAAACTGTTCCACCGTCTAAATACTTCTGGACTGGACTGTGTGTTTCACGGCTAGCGTACCTGAGGGAAGTCCAGTCGATGGTCACAGACGGGGTCGCAGAAGGACGTGGTTTTCTCGGACTGGAGGATCTGGTTTTGGCCCGAGCCGAGCCAGTCCTCGCCTACTGCTGCTCGGTCTGAACGAGGCGTGGTGGTGTGTGTTTCAGCAGCATCATCCTGCCCTTTAGAGACAAGCACTGCAGACACACACTGCCTGCTCACTTCATCCCTGAGAGAGAAAGAGAGCAAGAGAGAGAGGGCGTATTCAGCAGGGGAAAAGCCCTTAATCCAAACAATAAAAACACGTCACCACTCTGAACTGGAGGGAAGGGTGGTCTGGTCATGTGACACTAGAATCAGAGACTGCTTTTTCCTCCCCGAGGGGTCGAAGGCCATTCACCTGGGAAATTGCTAATTTCAATCTAGCCAATCAAATTCAAATGATTCATACTACAGTTCTAAAAACAGACTTATGTGTGGAGGGAGACCTTCGACTGAGTGAAATATGGCAAGACTGTCATAGAGCTCCCAACTGCTTATAATGCACCATCTTCAAGGAAGAGTCCATTTTCAGGATTTGCATCAACATCTTAAATATTTCTGCGTTTAGTGAATGTTCTTTATTGATCCAGACAGGTTTTCATGCGCAAAAAACTACACATAGATATTTGCAGCTCTTTCTTTCAACATGATGGTTTGCCAATGCAGGGTAAAAAAAAATTGGCAGTTTGCAGTCAAAAACAAGAAAATACGCTTCAAATAAGTCAAATTAAAATGCCAACATAAACTATATGTCATAAATGAGTCATGTAATGAATCAATGAGATTTCAGGATGAGGTTTCAATGCACCAACAAAATGGTAATATCTCCCAAACCAAAACCACTCACGGGCACCTTCCAACTTAAGCAAATTAAACTTCATTCGCAACTGGAACAATGTTCTAATGCAGTGACACCCATTCCTGTTTGTGATAATCCACAGTATATCCTGTAGGGTTTCACTCCAGCTCCAACAAAACCATTTCGATTCAACAGCTATACATTACCTCCATTGAGCTGCTTAATTAGTCACGTGTTGAACTTGGGTTGGCGTGAAAACCGTCAAGACGTTTGACTTCCAGGAACAGGGTTAGTTACCACGGCATTGGTAAATGAAAGAACTGTATGTATTTCCCCATATTATGACCTCAGTTTGTGTAGTATAGCCAGGAGTTGTCCATTTTCCTTGCTGATGAGATACTACACATTGAAGCACACAGCTATAAACCAATAAAACGATTGCAGCTGGAGATTAAATTTCAATCACTGTGTGAGTAACCATGACTACCAATCCCAGCCAATCACATCCCACATCATATACTGGCACCATTAAATTTCAGAAGGCATAAGTTCAAACCAAAAGCAATTTTACCGAGATACAGAACTAAATATGAGCATCAAAAAGCATTCTGAGCAAACTGATATCAGAGTTGGCTGAGCAGAGATAAGGTACGATTTGAATGCTGTATTAAATCTCAGATCTGTGAAATTGGGTAACACAACTGTCTTGTTGTCATCAACCTGGCTTCGAATTGAAACCTAAGCATTATCAATCTGCTGGCCTGCAGTCTCAAAAATTCTGTTCTGTAATAATTGCACAGGCCCACAGTTATTAAAAGCCACTCCAAATTAGTACACAATGGAAAATAAGGGAAATAGAAGGTTTATTTAAAAAAAAAAAGAAACAAAGTGAGGGAAGAACTGAGGAACATACCCTGCTAGCTGGATGTGTGTCAGGGATGGACTGGCTGAGCACTGCCCTTGTGTCTCTCTGTGGCTGGTAACAGTGCCTCAGCTGTGTCGAGCGCTTGTGTCTCAGCTGAGCTTTCATGTACAGAGGACCAAACTGAGCTGATGCCTCCCATGGCTTTCTCCTGCAAAAAAAAAACAGGGATGACGTTAACAGACAGACAAACCACACATGTTTGACACATTTTGTTTTTTGCTAACATCTCATTCCATGCTCAGAAAATGTGAATGATACAGCATAGAAAGCCTATGCTCACCCTCCTTAAAATTTTAGCTGACATTCTAAAAATTCTAAATTTTAATATGGCTTTAAACAGCGTTTTTGACACTTAAAGCTGGTCAGTTGCTGCTAATAACTGGTCTCTTGGTAGACAAAGGTGGTCAAAGCTTAAAGGGCCCCCCATCATACCACCAAGTACATAGCCAATCCGCCATTACAAGCCATTTCAAAATCTGTCCAGTGTGACATCACAAGGAGAGACCACTCAGAATAATGCTGGAACTGATTAACTGGTTACAAGTTGATCAGTCCCTCTTGCCTCTGGGGGTCACTTGATCATGTGATGTCACAAAGGAACAATTTTTAAATAGTTATTGGGTGCAGCAGCTGGCTGCCACACTAGCTTAGGACCTCAAAAGCCAACGCAACACACTGACATTGGAATCCCAAAGTCTTGAAGCTACATTCTTCTTTTTAGTATCTTTATTACAAAACTGAAATCATACAAAAAAAAAAAAAATAACAGACTTTCGACTTTTCTTAGTAAACTAACCGAAATTTAGTGCGCTAGTCAAAAGACCGTGTTGCATCAAGGTCAGTGGCTTCTGCCGCCGTTTCTGGGCTCACGATGTATTTACACTATACACACAGCAGCCAATGAGAAAACACCATTCTATCGCGTCATTAGTCACTGGCCAAACCTTCATTCCACATTACAACACGGAACAGAAAGTACTTCAAACCCAAACATCTCAAACAGAATATTGATTCAAATTATCTTAAATTATATGTGTAGAAAATGGCTACAACATATTTAATGGTTAATTTGCTGCGCACCTGGTGACACGATTGGGGGCCTTAAAAGAGAACTTTTCATTTTTTTGGAACCTATGCCCTTTTCCAAGGTTGACAATGATCAAATATAACCATCTTCATCAAAAAAATTGATCAGTACAGTCCAGTAAACAGAACGGCGGTGCAACTGCAAAGAGCTAAAACTAGTAGGAATGAGGAGAATGGGGCATGTAGATAAACATTCTAAAAGCACAGAAAACTCAAGTCTTCAAAAACAAGAAACTCGCCGTTACATTTGATCTTCGATAACCGAGGACAGAGGCCTCGCTATTCCAGTTCAGGCTGGATCAAAGCGGTTGGGGCAGGCAGAAGGTGGAGTTTTGAACATCACCTTCCCCTACGAGCAGTACAAGCAACCTAAAACCCAACTGTACACCCCTCACCTCAGGGTCTGACAGGGCTGTCAGCACAGGAGGAGGGGAGGGTGAGTCCAGACCACTGCTCATGAGGAAGGACTGGTTCTTCAGTATATGACACACCACAGCATTGCACAGCGTCTGCTCCTCCAGCATACTAGGGCCATAAGGAACCCTACAGAAAAGATGCATCCAGTTTACTCAATGAATACTAAATATTTGCTAATATTCTGACAATATTTTGCTGGTTACGGTCTTTGGTTCACTTTCTTAAGTCCTAATGGTTTTGCTTATCAAATGGCATTTGTTTTCCACTAGATGATCGGAGCATTAGAATATTTATCAAGCATGGACTGCACTACCTCAGGCTATTGTTCATGTGTTGTGGCCTCTGCTTTGCCACGTCTAATCATACCATCTATTTCTATAACCTTACAGCGCCCTTCAAAGGTTTATTACTTATTCTCTGGACAAAAGTTCAGTTCGACGGCACCCAAAAAGCTCATTAGCCCCCTTTAGTGAAAGGAAGCAAGTGGTATGACTTAGTACCTCCACCAAGGAGGTTATGTTTTTGCCTCTGTTGGTTACCAGCAAAAAAAAATAGGAGTTTTCACAAGTATGTTCATTGTCATGTTTGTGCGTCTGCCTGTGCTCACTCTAGTGTCCGCAATTCTTGAGGTATCAGTTTGAAATTTATACCACAAGACACCATATGTCCAAGGAAGAAGGGGATAATTTTTAAAGGTCAAAGTCAAGGTCGTCAAAAAGTCAAAAATGCATATTTTGGCCAATATCTCGCTTCGAAAAAATGATGGAGAAATGAACCAACGCCAAAATGTTCAGTCTTGGCTCGTGTTTGCAAGTTTTTGCAAGTATTGCTCCATGAAAAATTCATCTTTTTTTTTGCAGGGATATGGTATGGCCCAAAGAACAATCCATCAGATTTTGGTGTTGATGATCCAGAAATTTTTTTCAAGGATTCTTCACCATTTTGGGATTGGAACATTTTCAACATTTTTGCTTCCAACTAGGTACATGCCGTCTACAACACTTGCACAAAAATTACAGGATGGTACCTCCATAAGATCTACCCAACATCAAAGTTTAATCCATATGCAAGTAACATCCTGGGTGATCAAGAATGTTCAAATATATTGCTTCCTGAAAATTAAGTTTTGTCAACCATGTTGTTTGTGCAAATAGTGATAAAATTCATAAACAGAAATGGCTGTGAATCATTATCTCAGCAAAGAAGGTTATATTATGGCTGGGAATAGATTTGTTGTTCAGGGGAATTGAGCTGCCTTGGCAGAGGTGTGTGCTCTCTGAGTGCTGTTGAGTGTTTCAAAAGAATTATCTAGTTTTTAAGCACCATAAGCAAGTGCACGTCACAAATTTGCCTTCAATTATTACAGGCGTGACTGACATTCCAGAAAATATGAATGGCTTCCAGCCAAAACTCCCACCTAGACTCTCAACTCTTGTGAAGTAACATCATTATAAAAGGAATCTGGCCCTATATTATACAGTATTGCCTTTCTGTGAAGAGAACTTTATTTTGACAGCGAATGAACCCTTAAAATGCGTGGCCCAGGGTGAACTGAGGAGCTACAGCATCAAGAACACAATGTTCTTATGTATAGAAAAAAAAAAAAAAAAAAAAACAGGTGTTGTCACTAAGGTGACAACATCCCCCGCCGCACATGATCAATTCAAAATGAAAGAGATATGAAGCAAGTGATAGGTTAAGATGAAGCTAAATGTCAACAGAAACATGATCCAGTCAACATCCGTTGATATTTTGCACTGTGGTTGTTGAAACGCAAAAATATTTTCAAGACTTACTGTGACCTTGACACGAATGTCACAGTGTATGAAGAGTAAAAATACTAATAAAGAAACTGCTTATCAATAAACATTCAACAGAATTCAGATGAAGCTTAGTGTCAAATATAAAGAAATCCAGTGAACCTTTCTTGAGATATCTCGCTGACATGGGTAAAATGTCAAAAAAACCGTTAAAGTCACCTTGTGAAATATTCAATGTGTCACCCTGACCTTGCAAATTATGCCAAGGTCACCAAAATGGACTGGGCCCTGTACCATTACTGGATGAGGCTTGGTGTCAAATATGAAGACTATCCTGAAAAAGGTTTTTGAGATATCTCGCTGACAAGGTTAACATGCATGTAAACAAACTGAAATATTCAATGTCTCGCTGTGACCTTGAAAATTATGCCAAGGTCACCAAAATTGACTGGGCCCTGTGCCTTCCACAGATGAAGCTTGGTGTCATATATGAAGAAAATCCAGTGAACCTTTCTTGAGAAATCTCACTGACAAGGGTTAAATGTCAAAAAAACGTTGAAGTCACCTTGTGACCTTGAAATGAAGGTCAAGGTCACCAAACATGACTGGAACCTTTCTCTTACTGTGATCAACCTAGATGTGAAATATGAAGAGAATCCAGTCAACAGTTCTTAAGATATTCCAATTAAATGTCAAAAAAGGTACTACTTGGACGGAGGTGTAAACATGACGGATGGACGGACAGATCCTGATACTATATCACCCGCTTCGTGCTAAAAGCGCGACGGGGGATAAAAAACTCATTTTAAAGTTTGCATGAAATCAAAAGGAATGAAAAGACACAGCAATGTATTCAGAATCAGTCAATAATTTGATCAACATATGGATATGCCATAATATCAAACTAGAGCAGTCCAATGATAGTAGTTTACATAAATCCATTCATTTCCCAGCCAAATTCTATCCATAACTAGATCATCTTGCACAATTTATTCAAAAAAATTAGTATATATATCATGTAATCCCTGATGAAAATAGTAAGATATAAACTTACTGGAACAGGCAAGGGCCAAAGATTGTGGCCAGATTCTCCACAGACATGTGATTGACCTGGCTGTAGGAGGCCACCTTGAGCAGGAAGTGACATAGGTAGGACAGGATGTTGTAGTTGTCTTTGGGAAGACTGGTCAGCTGCTCCCTCAGCATGTGATTCAGGGTCAGCTCATCTGTGAACTCTTTGACACACAACATTTTCAGATTTAATGATCTATTTTGTACACTTGGCTTGCTGACGCTTCAAGGGCTATGGCAGCTGTTTCTGTCACTAACTCATGTTGGGTTACCTATACCTAATCTGCTGATGCTAAATAGCAATAGCAGGCTGTTTCTGTGACTGACTCAGGGGTGTGTTTCCCAAAATCACAGATGCTAACTTAAACTACAGGCCAGAAGTTTGGAAGCAAGGCCAATACAGGTCAAAAATTTGGAAGCAACTTCAAGTTTCTGTTCACAATGCCTTTTTTAAATACCAGTATGAAATCTATGGATTTTGGGATGTATTTACTTCATGATTTGTCTTTATTCATTGATATGCACCATTTTCCTCTATTTTTACCTTTAGGTACTGTATACATTGATGTTACCAGACCATTGCTGAATAAATGTTAATAAAAGAAAGGAGGGGCTTAGTTTTTGGGTTGAGACGATTTGCAAGAGTCACAACTTCAGTGAAAAAGTAAAAAACAAATCACAGTTTGCATTATTCACTTTATGTATTGGTTTACAACCCACCGGATGCCAACGGTGATCTGGCGGGCACTCGAACCATGGGCCTAGTAATATGGGCCTGATAATTTGAGTAAAAATGTATTCTGATAAGTGACTCTTTATATAATAATCATGCTTATTTTGTTGCAAAGTATGCCAATGAAACTATGATTTTTTTTGCACAAATTTGATCTTGCTTCCAAACTTTTGGCCTATAGTGTACATAGTTGGAACCATTGACTGTGAATGCACAAACTATATAAGTTGCTAACTTAGTTATGAACTACGACCTTTGGGGAACGCGGCTGCCCAGGTTGGGATCAGGTTGGGATACGTATCCTGACCTGTTAATGCTAAACGGCTACAACAGGCTGTTTCTGTGACTGACTCAGGTTGGGATACGTATCTCTGACCTGTTAATGCTAAACGGCTACAACAGGCTGTTTCTGTGACTGACTCAGGTTGGGATACGTATCCCTGACCTGTTAATGCTAAACGGCTACAACAGGCTGTTTCTGTGACTGACTCAGGTTGGGATACGTATCCCTGACCTGTTAATGCTAAACGGCTACAACAGGCTGTTTCTGTGACTGACTCAGGTTGGGATACGTATCCCTGACCTGTTAATGCTAAACGGCTACAACAGGCTGTTTCTGTGACTGACCTCAGGTTGGGATCAGGTTGGGATACGTATCCCTGACCTGTTAATGCTAAACGGCTACAACAGGCTGTTTCTGTGACTGACTCAGGTTGGGATACGTATCCCTGACCTGTTAATGCTAAACGGCTACAACAGGCTGTTTCTGTGACTGACTCAGGTTGGGATACGTATCTCAGACCTGTTAATGCCAAATGGCTACAACAGGCTGTTTCTGTGACTGACTCAGGTTGGGAACATCTTTACAACAGGCTGTTTCTGTGACTGACTCAGGTTGGGATATCGTATCCCTGACCTGTTAATGCTAAACGGCTACAACAGGCTGTTTCTGTGACTGACTCAGGTTCACCAGACCTGTTAATGCTAAATCTACAACAGGCTGTTTCTGTGACTGACTCAGGTTGGGACGTATCCCTGACCTGTTAATGCTAAACGGCTACAACAGGCTGTTTCTGTGACTGACTCAGGGAGGGGATACGTATCTCAGACCTGTTAATGACCTCACCAGAACTCAGGCATCCACAGGCTGTTTCTGGGGGTCAGGGATGACAGGTTGGGATTTTGAGCAGGGAGGCCACGTTCGGGACGTCCTCACCAGAACTAGCATCCACAGGCTTCCCGGAGCCTTCAGCTTCGCAGTCTTCTCTGCAGAGCCACACACTCTGAACAACCCCTCCTCCTGCAAACCTCAGGGGGCAGCGCCAGGTTGGGAGGGCCAGGGGGAACAAAGGAGACACACAGCCTTCACACAGTCTTCTCTGCAGACACACTCTGAACAAACCCTCCTCCTGCAAACCTGCGCCAGGGGGGCAGAAACTAACGCGACGCACACTGGGGCAGAAACTAACTCACTCGCTCATGCATTTATCCTGGCCAGCAGCCATACCACTATTTGATCTGCTCCAGCTGCGTGGCTGAAGCTAAGCAGGTGTGGGCTTGGTTAGTACTTGGATGGGAGACCACCTGGGAAAACCAAGTTGCTGCTGGAAGAGGTGTTGATGGGCCAGTAGGTTGTGATCTTCCCTCTGGTGGAATAATCCCCAATGCCCCAGTACAGTGACGTGGACACTGTACTGAAGGAGATGCTGTCTTTCGGATGAGACATTAAACCGAGGTCCTGACTCACTGTGCTCATTAAACATCCTATGATACTCATCGATAAGAGTAGCAGGTTCCCTGGTGTCATGGCTAAAGTCCCAACCTGGCTCTTTCCACCTGCCACCTAATCATCCCCTGATCTAATTGGCTGTGCAAATTGCCCTCTCCCTCCCCACCTCAACCCCCAGGGCTCCCTTGAAAAAGAGATTTCAATCTCAACAAGACTTCCCTGGTTAAATAAAATAAAGTCCTTCCATTCATGCATTCATTCAAATTCATTCATTTTTAAATTTTCACTAAGCCGCCAGCCATCCATCCATTCACTCTGCATTCATCCATCCATCCATCCACCCACCATCCATTCATTAATTCATTCATCCACTCACTATTGCACTTGATTGCACGGAGATCCGATAGTAGCTGTAGTTTGAGATCTCAAGATGTTATTTATTGTTTTATGTTTTGTTTATTGTCTGTCCCAAGTGCACGGACCAATCTGGGAATGAAAGCTTTTAAGTGCTCTGCTCCCCTCACCTGGAATAACCTTCGGAAAGATTTGAAACTGATGGAATTAGTCTCTTTGTCTGATTTGAAATTTCTTATTAGTACAATGGTGAATAAATCGATTGGTACTTGTTTATTCCCATAGATATTTTAACATAAGTCCACAGTTGAATGAATATCTTTTTTGACCATCGGTGTATTAAGTTGTCTACGTCTTAGTGTTTACATTTTATGTTTTCTTGTTATTGTCATGTTGTCTACAACACTTCATGCCGCCATTTTGGCCAGGTCTCCCTTGAAAAAGAGATCATTGATCTCAATGGGACTGCCTGGTAAAATATGGGTCAAATAGAAATAAATAAAATAACTATACACTTATTCATTCATTCATCCACCAATATTTACATGTTCATTCACTCTTTCATTCCTGCAAGTATGTTTTTTCATTCATTCACAACAGAAAACCAAGGCACGATGCAAACTCAACACACTGCAGGCTTACCATTTTATCAATACTGATCATATTTTTACCCTGTTGACCAGTGAATCACTCCTGGAAAAACAGAAAAGCTGCACTGCTCTCGGGGAATGAATGGTGCCATTATTGTTGGAAAGTGCTCAGTGGTGTGAGACGCACCGTGTTTGTCCAAGATGTCCACCATGTCTCTTAGGACCCAAGGGATGCCGCACACCATGTGCCCTGATTCACCGAGCTCCGCCAGGGAGATGCCAAAGACTGGCCCCCCATTTCGGCTAGCTGGGGGCTCTGAATTGGCCTTCCTGCCGGGCGTTTTTCCTCTAGAGAATGACTTCTGTGGTATGGCAGGAGACAGTAATGAGTATTTTACAAATGAAGACCACAATGGAAAAATGATCAGTCACATTTTCACAATATGGAGAAATGATGTACTAAAAATTCAAAACGATCTTAGAAACAAAGCACTGAAAAAATATGCAAAAAAATATAAAATATATAAAATATTATAATAATATATAATATATGAAATATTAAAACATGAAAAATTGGGACTCTGATTGTTTTTCCTTGGTAGTTTTCAAATAGATTAGCTATAATGATGGCTAGTGACTTTCGACCTAACTAAATGATTTGTTCTTCAAAATAAATGGGCATTTGAAAGAATTTGTTTTTTTTCAGTCCATGACAGTAAATTAGCAGACTTCTTCCCTAATTATTTTTCACTTCTTGACTCACAATAGACATGTAACCGGACATTGCCGATTACTTGGAAAGGTAGAAGTGCATTCAAGCAATTTCACCTTTTCCCTGTTTCTGTAGCACTTCAAAAATGGTCTGACAGCACAAAACTACATTACATTGCACACCTATGTGGGAAATTATTAAAATATTAATGAAGTTTTACTTCTAGCTAGCATAAAAAAGAATATTCTGAATTATGTACACAAATTTGATGCAGGGTATAATTCCTGAATGCATAATAGTGGAGGCTGGGGCCTGATGAGCCATGGGAACCAATGATCCATATCAATATTTTGCCTATTTTAAGCAGCTCTGACATCTTTTGATTACAAATGTGAGATATGGTTCATTGGTCCCCGTGGCTCATTGGAGCCCTGTCTCCCCTACATAACTTGATGACCAAATTAAGCCACGAAAGGTGATTTCACCTTTACTGGACTTTTTTAGAAAACCTCAAATTGAACTAAATCAGCTGTTCCTTGAAGGTGGTGTCATCCATCAGAAAGAGATAAGACCTAGTTTCAACACAAAGGATATGTCCTGTTCTCCAATCATTCCAGCCCACTTTCGTAAACTTGCCCAAAGCTCTTCCAATTTTGAGTTAGAATGAGCAATACATGTTGAAAGATCATATTTTGACTTTTTTCGTCTCTTAGAAAGTGTTGATAAAGAAAGAGAGACAGTGAAAGACATCCTCTTCTAGGATTCTATTGCTTGAAATACATTTTAGATATGATAAGTATGTACAACATATATCAAAGATTAGAAACCTAGAAGAGGGCAAGGTTGATGTTTTTAACTTCGAAAGTGCATGATGAAGTGAATTCTGTAGGATGCTGTTAACTGTATCTAGGTCAGAAGTCATGTAATAAAATGTGACACTTTTGCCTATTTTTCATTTTTTTTTATGATGTTATGATATTGCCATATGAGTTTTGGATACGTCATTGCAATAATAGTTAGAAAAATTCTAATGAGGTTTTTTGGAGAGTTTCAACAGACATGAGATCTGCTAAAAAGGGGTGTCTTTCACGGTCTCTCATTCTTTATCAACACTTTAAAAAAAAAAAAAAAAAGTCAAAATATGATCTTTCAACATGTATTGCTCATTCTAACCCTAAATTGGAAGAACTTTGGGCAAGTTTACAAAAGTGGGCTGGAATGATAGGAAAACAAGACATATCCTTTACTGTACCT
>JAFJMP010000195.1:0-26074 GCA_029692085.1 Gymnothorax javanicus | reverse complement strand
GGCATCAAGATTTTAAACGGGTTAGGATAATGAAGTATTAGACAAGTTGCATAAACTAAAGGCAGATATGGTGCGCCTGATGCCTTATATCCTAGAGTGCTCAGGGAAGTTTGTGAGATCATCTTCAAACCGCTCTCCGCCATCTTCAGATGGTCTTTAGAAACTGGAGAAATACCAAATGATCGGACGCAGGGCAATATAATACCAATATATAAGAAAGGGGACCGTACTGAGCCAGGAAATTACAGGCCAGTCAGTTTAACTTGCATTGCATGCAAAATACTGGAATCTATCATAAAAGATGAGCTGGAATTATTGCTTGAACGTAATAATATTTTGAGGGATAGCCAACCTGGTTTCCGTAAGGGAAGGTCATGCCTGACAAACTTTCTGGAATTTTATGAAGAGGCCACCAAGACTTATGATCAAAGCAGGGCTTATGACGTCATATACTTGGATTTTCAGAAAGCGTTTGATAAAATACCACATAAGAGACTAATTTTTAAAATGAGCTCCATTGGAGTTACAGGAGGTATTCTGGAGTGGATTCCAAACTGGTTACAGGACAGAACACAAAGAGTGGTGGTCAGTGGAATCTCATCTCAGCTAGGTATGGTGGGGAGTGGTGCCCCTCAAGGATCAGTGTTGGGACCCCTGCTGTGCCTCATCTACATTAGAGAGCTTGTCAATATTCTGAACGCGTTCAAATTTGAACAGGCATTCGAAAATGAACGAGTCTCCGTTTGTGTTCAGGTAGAAAATGAACCGCAGAGTGTTCAAAAATGAACGAGCGTGCATTCATTTTTCGTTAAAAATTAACAAGTATGCTTTTCATTTTTGACGGATTTGAATCCAAAAACTAAGCGCAGCTACCTCTCGTGTTACAAAATGAATCTGCTCTCCACTACGCCAAAATTTACACCAACATCGTAAATATTTTCTTCTTCACGAGAAAAAAAATTCCCCGTCTCCCATTTAGAAGTAGATTGTAAGGTACATAACTTATTAAACGATAGTTTTCACGCCGACTAAAAATCTACCAAATCTCCAGTTTTAGATTATATCTTTTACCGATCGTCAATCTTCCGCAATACGCTTACACTTTTCATCCAGTTCGATAAGATGCTTTAACACATTCCACACTCAAGACCGGAGATAAATTGTGATTCAATGGTACCTGGTAGATGCGTTCAGTCAGCCAAAACATTCAAATGTTGCTGTGTGAATACTTTCCTGGAATGAACATAAACTGCGTGTGGTGTCCGTATTCCACTTTTCCTTCTTATGTAAAAAAGCATTTTAGAATTCCAAATCATGATGTGACTGCTAGGCAATTTGTATGCAAAAATTGTAAATAAATTAAATTAAATACATTAAAATAATTGGCTAGCTTACGCATTGTATCACATCATCTCTTGCGACAGCCCAAGTTTAATTCTACTATTCTGTGAGTATAAGAACTAGGATAACTTAGTCCCGCTCATATCAAATTGCAAAAATTATCTGCGATATCAATCCTTTCTTCTTAAACCCGTGAGCGCATAAGCCAAAAAAAAAAAAGCCACACTTTACAGCCCTAACGTACGATAAGTACTGCAATGATATTCAGATTTTTGTTCCATTGATTATACATGAATTTTGTACCATTTGTCATGTGATATCGCGGTGTCTCGTGTCTGAAAGTCGGACAGGGTTTTAATATATCTCCGTGTCCGACAGTGGATTATTGTTTTTTAATTTCTTCAAATCTACTGAATCTTTTAGATATTAAACGTGACCCGTTTTGATAAGAGGGCTCAGTTCTTCAAGATGAGTACCGAAATTTCAATCAATGTTTCTGTTTAAGCTCTGCTCAATAAGTGAGTGACATTGGTGCGGGACTTTGTGCATTTATAGCCAATTGGCGACTGTCGGACAGAGATCCTAAAATACTCCGTGTCCGAAAGTCATAAAAGTTCTAATTTCACGAGTATTCCAGCAATTATTAGATGTACAAACTTGGCCATGTTTGTGTTTGACCTTCACAAAATGCAAATTGATAGCTATCGACTTTTCTTGGTCTTTTTATTTGTCCGTTTTCTTCCGTTGAAGATAGACAACAGTCTTTATTCGGTCTCTCTTTTGAAAATTAGTCAGATGGATCGAACGGATTCACACTTTATTTCCACACCAGAGATAAAATAGTGCTTGTAGTCAGTGCGCAAATCAATTCCATGACCATTGACATTGTGAATTAAATATCGCATGCACGATCAAGACTGTCGGACGCGAAATGCAAAATACTCCATGTCTGGCAGCCAGCAGAAAGTAGAAGTATTGATAAGAGAGCAGATTTGTAACGACATGAAGAATAAAAATATACCACCAACATCAATGGGCACCGCAATCAATTTATGTGGGCCATTTTTATAAATACAACGAAGTCTGTAAAATGCCTGTCGGACATTAAATGCAAAATGGTCTGTGTCTGACAGCCAAAAAAAAAAAAAAAAGGACGATTAGAACAGATTGATGACCAAATAGAGAATAAAAAGAAACATTTTAACAACAAACAGAACATCCAATGAACACTGCGATTTATTTATTTGCGGGCCATCTTTTTTGGATGTTCTGTTTTGTTGGTGATATATTTTTATTCTTTATTTTGTTATAAATCTGTTCTTATATCAATACTTTTACTTTTTGCTGGCTTCCGAACATGGAGTATTTGGCATTTCGCGTCGGACAGTCTTGATCGTGCATGCAATATTTAATTCACAATGTCAATGGTCATGGAATTGATTTGCTCACTGACTGCAAGCACTATTTTATCTTTGGTGTGGAAATAAAGCGTGAATCTGTTCGATCCATCTGACTAATTTTCAAAAGAGAGACCGAATAAAGACTGTTGTCTATCTTCAACGGAAGAAAACAGACAAATAGCCTAAAAAGACCAAGAAAAGTCGATAGCTATCAATTTGCATTTTGTGAAGGTCGAACATAAACATGGCCAAGTTTGAACATCTAATAATTGCTGGAATACTCGAAAAATTAGAACTTTTATGACTTTCGGACACGGAGTAGGGGAGCGCCGGTGCGAAAGTAACTCTGGACGAAAGTAACATGGCGATTTACTCACAGCCATCCACACTTCGATGCGTCATACTAGGTCAGCACGTGCACCTCGCGCCCCTCTCCAGAACCGTGAACATTCTTGAGGCGTCCAGTCTTCCTCGCGGCACAAGACCGAGAAGACTGTTTTCCACAGCGGTGAGTAAATTCAGGCGAATGCTTAACTTTTTCGATTTAAAGATTGTCTTTATCGCTCCATGTGTCATACTTATGATGAAATGATGGGTGATTTAGTTCCGTAACATATGGTGAAGTTTGAAATGTCAGAATTTTTCCACTTTGGAAGTAATCCTCGTTCAAATGTCAGGAGTCACCGTCGGGACTGAAGTAGCAACAGTTCATCCCTCTCTGCTAATGCGGCTGCATTTTGTGTTTAAAAGCTCAATAAAAATGTGTGTTATGTTTTACCAACAGAAAATGCCAAGAGTTAGGGTCAGAACTACCCAGAGAGGAACGGTTGACCCGGAGGTTTACGCAAGGGCCTTTTTTGATGTCCGATGAGGCGATAGTATAAGGAGGGCAGCAGCGGTGCATGGCATTTGTCATGCCACCCTGTTCAGATACTGCAAGAGGAGGGCAGAGGCAAGAGGGCAGCAGACCAGGGCCCCGGGGTACAGGGCTCACAACAAAGTCTTCACAGAAGAACAGGAGACTGCAGGCATATATAAAGAGAGCAGCCGATATATATTTTGGCCTGAGTCCTAAAGAGGTGCGAGTAACACTGCAGACAGAGCTACACCACTACCGCCATTTAGCAAGCACCTCCGCTCCGGATCTGCCACGGCTCTGGCCGGATCAGCTGGAGCAGGGGCAGATCCGGAGCGGAGGTGCTTGCTATCTGGGAATTAACCTCTTTTTATGCTTTTTTTTTTTAGGTGCGAAAGTTTGCATATGAGCTGGCCGAAAATATTGGCCTCAAAACTCCATGTTCATGGAAGAAAAACCAGATAGCAGGGAAGGATTGGCTCACCTCCTTCCTCGGCGCCAACAAACCCTGTCCATCCATCGACCTCAAGCCACCAGCATGTCCCGTTCCACCAGCTTCAACAAGACCAACGTGACGCGTTTTTTAACAACCTAAAGACTGTCCTCACCGCTATAATTTTGAGGCAAATGACATCTGGAACATGGATGAAACAGGTAAAAAATTTATATTTAGATAAATTTAAAAGCAACAGTGATTTGCACCAGCAATAATTCATTTCACTCATTATTTCAGGTACCTAGCGGTTCAAGTGCCAGACAAAGTCACTGCCACCAAGGGCCAGCGCCAGGTCGGTGCTGTGACCTCCGGGGAAAGAGGACATTGGTGACCGTTGCCTTTGCTGCCAACGCACAAGGCAACTTTGTTCCCCCCCCTACTTTATCTTCCCAAGGAAGAAGTTCCATTACCACTTCATCCGGGATGGTCCCCTGGCTCCACTGGTTCTGCCAATGGATGGGGTGGATGGAGAGACAGATTTTTTCGCCTTTTTACAGCATTTTGCAAGACACACCCGCGTGACCCCGAGTCAAAGTTGCTGCTACTCTTAGACAATCATGCATCACACCTCTCTGTGGTAGCTATTGACTTTTACAAGTCTGGGGCATTGTACTCCTGTCTTTTTCCACCCACTGCTCCCACAGTCTTCAGCATAGACCAGAAGCATTTTTGGCCCCTCTGAAGCACTACATTAACAGCGCAGCAGACAATTGGATCTTGAATGAACCCTGGAAGAACTTTGACCATCTAAAACATCCCAAGTCTTGTGGCTAAAGCTCTGCCTCAAGCTGCGACACCAAAGCAGCATTTCGTCTGGATTCGAGTGTACCGGTATCTGGCCCTTGAATCCAGATATTTTCAGTGAGGCAGACTTTGCTCCAGCTTTTCTGACCGACCGTCCTGCACCAGCACCAGCTCCATCCCCAGTGCCAGCGCCAGCTCTATCACCAGCGCCCCCTTCATCACCAGCGCCAGCTCCATCACCAGCTCCATCGCCAGCGCTTGCTCCTTTGAGACACCACCCAGATAGCAAGCTCCTCCGCTCCGGATCTGCCCCGGCTCTGAGCCGGATCAGCTGGAGTCGGCACAGAGCCGGGGCAGATCCGGAGCGGAGGTGCTTGCTGTCTGGGCACCAACCTAGCCAGAGCCCATTTGAGCTGCATCCCCATGAGTCAGCCAGTCCTGTAGATGGTGAGAATTTGTGTCTGTGTGTGTCTTTAAATGTGCATTTTGAGCCTTGCCAAGCATTTTTTTTTTAATATCATCTATCCAGGTATATGCTAGTGGTTCCAGGAACATCTAGTGTACGCCAGTACAGAGGTTCAGCCCAGAAAAGGTTTGCCCATATCCAAAAAGGCTGGCTCGAGGAAAGAAAATAAAAAGGAGAGGCAGAAAGAGGTGAGCATAGTGCCATTTTTTAACTTCGTCTTGATTCTCTTGCTTGTATAAACAAGCTGATTCTGACTATAATCTCATTGAATGTTGCAGGTCAACAGCAATACTGACCGACACCCCGGTGAAAGCTGCTTTGGAGGAGGAGAGTCGGCAGAGGGCCAGAAAACAGTCCTCTTCAAAACTCCCAAAAGAAAACGAGGCTTAGTGGACACACTGCAACCACAGTTTCTCAGAACAACGATGAGGAATGTCATGTTTGTGGGGAGACATTTGCCTCATCTTTGCCTGGAGAAGTGTGGATGCGGTGCATCTTTTTGTCTGCTGTGGTGCATGAGGCATGCACTGAGGGTGCAACTCATTCTATCTGTCACAACTGTGAAGTGTAATTTCTTTTTATGAATAGACCTTGCACATTAAACATGTTCACGTTCACTTTTGGAACATTTGAAGCCAATTAAAATGTTTAAAACAAATGTCTGGCTGTTTTTTGCTTCTGTTTTAACGACAGAAATTTAAAAGATTCCAGTAAATTTGATCCGTTACTTTTGCCCTGCCCGTGCATTACTTTCATCCCGGCTGGATGGATCGAAAAGAAGCAATCCGCAACTTCCGTTCGACGTCAAACTATGCGAAGTCAATATATATGGTGATGATTTAGCACCTGATATTGACAGAACACACCTGCAAAGTAGTTAATCGCTCCGAAATTTTTTTTTTCGGTCTGTAACGTTATCTTTTAAAATGACGTCCATGTGAAAAATGTAACTTTCGTACCAGCTCTCCCCTATTTTAGGATCTCTGTCCAACAGTCGCTAAATTCTTCATAAATGCACTATGTCCCGCGCCAATGTCGACTCACTTTATTGAGCAGAGCTTAAACAGAAACATTGATTGAAATTCTCGGTACTCATCTTGCAGAACTGAGCCCTCTTATCAAAACATTCACGCTTAATATCTAAAAGATTCTGTAGATTTGAAAAAATTAAAAACAATAATCAACTGTCGGACACGGAGTTAAACTGAAACCATCCGACTGTCGGACACAGAGATATATTAAAACCCTGTCCGGCTTTCGGACACATAGACACTGCGTTTCTCATTAATTGTACAGTATTTTTTCAGATTTAAATCACAACACATGAAACCGCCGCTCTGTGGGAGCTGCCAACGACAAGTCCAGATCTAGATAAGCAGATGAGCAAAGTAAAACCTGTGCATGTGCACAGTAGGCTATTATAAAATCAGCATGTCTGAATGTTAATAAATATTTATCTCCCCCCCTTCCCCCTCTATGAATACAACCCTTATTATAAGGGAGTTATCAGTTCAATTAATGAATAAGCTTGATTGCAAGATAAACGACTAAGTAGTCTAATGATGCCATGGGGATTAGGTGGTTCAGGGATACGAGATCACGGAGTGAGACCTGAATTCATGCAACACGCTGGAATACCGGTGACAAGACTTTTGGATGATGTGCACGATTAATACTTAATTTGTTTTTGTTTAGATAACCGGAATATGTTTTTGTTCAGAGAACAGGAGTAGGTCGCATATAATCCCATTCCTGAAGTGTCACCTAAATTGGCAAATGATCTTTAGCAGGCGGATTATCGCAGTATATTAAAAAAAAAAAAAATCTAACAATGACAATGAGAACAATTTCACTTTATATGAAAAAAAAAACCTAACAATGACAATGAGAGCCATTTCACTTTAAGAACTGAAAATTTAAAATAGGCCTGTACAAAGCGTTTATATAATCCGTCATCTATATTCAGTCGTCGTTCACAAAAGAATGTCCGCGCCCATAATCTAAAAGCTCACTTCACGCATAGATGAACGCATCAGGCCTTGGGCATGCATCGGAGAATGAACACATCGGAAATTAACGCATCAGAGCATGAACGGAAGGGTGTTCATCATCAAACGCAGTGACCAGGTTTGCAGCCTCGAACGCATCCAAAAATGAACAGGCATCCGTTCAAAAATGAAAGCGTTCACTGTTCAGAATATTGACAAGCTCCCTTAATGACCTTGATAGAAATATTGAGAGCAAATTAGTTAAATTTGCGGATGATACGAAATTTGGAGGTTTGGCAAATAGTTCAGACTCTACTAAAGTGATCCAGGAGGATTTGGATAGAATCCAGAGTTGGGCAGAAATGTGGCAAATGAAATTTAATTTAGCAAAATGTGAAGTTGTACATGTAGGTAATAAAAACATTAGACAGGATTACTTTATGGGAGGTTTAAAACTGGAATGTGCTCCACATGAAAAAGATCTAGGAGTGATAGTTGACCAAACCCTCACAGGTTCTGGTCATTGTGCCGTAGCAGTTAAAAAGGCCACCAGGATGCTGGGATATATAGCCAAAAGTACTGAGTATGTCTTAACTCTCTTGTACAACACATTCGTCTGACCACATCTGGAGTATTGTGTACAGTTCTGGGGACCATACTTTAAGAAAGATATAGAGGCTCTAGAAAAAGTTCAGAGAAGAGCAACTAAGCTAATTCCGGGTATAAAAGATGAAAGCTATGAGAACAGGCTGAAGATCCTTAATCTCTTTAGTCTTAGGAGGGCTGATCTGATTGAGGTCTTAAAATATTTTAAAGGGATTAACAAAGTGAATTATGTAGGATTCCTTCGGCCAAGTTCTCTTAGTAGAACTCGGGGTCACAAATGGAAGTTGACCAAGGGTAAATTTAGCACTGATATTAGGAAATATTTTTTCACCCACAGAGTAATTTCGATGTGGAACAGCTTGCCTGACCATATTGTTGAGGCAGAAACCTTGGCAATTCCTTGACTTAAAGCTAGATACCATTGAGACATTGCGTATCTGAAGAGATATATTCACAATAGTTAAAAGAAACTGGCGAGCCTAGTTGGGCTGAACGGCCTGATTTCGCCACTCATGTTATGTTATGTTATGTTATTTTAACTCATTCTTCCAGTAGTTCAAACAGGGTTTTGTTTAAAAATATCTACATTAATGAATAAAAAAACTACCCTAAAAGCAGCAAAGAAAAACAAAATCCACATTCTTGTTTTAATCAAAATGACCAAACTTGACTGTCTACTCATACAAAGGAGGCATCTCATGGACTGTAACCAGCTCCGCAGCTAGCTCCAGACTGTGTGCATGTATTTACATTTAAAAATGAGATGGTTTACATTTTTTAAATTTTATATTCACAAAAAATACAATTATTCACATCAAAATTAAATTTAACCTTAGGAATTTGTTTTTGGGTATATCTTGGGTATGTAAGATTTAAAAGTGTACTACCTATATCTTAGGTGGTGGAGGAAGTGAGATAGATCTTAAGCATATTTTCTTAATATCTTCAACAACAAAATCCCCAAGAATATGTTTCTTTTTCTAATTTTCTTTCAAAAGAGTGTTTCTAATAATTCTGCTGTTAAATTTACTATCAGAGAGATCAATACCTTCAATGCTAAGCTGCCTCAATCCGGGAGTAACGTTACAAAAAACAAAATATCCTGTCTAACCATTGATTTTAAAGGGGTAGGCATGGTAGGTAGGCATTTAATCAACACATCGTAAACCTTTACAATACATTGTTGTTGGAATTATGCACAGAACTTTGTCTGATCTACAACCCCAATTCCAAAAAAGCATCCAATATTGCTAATTTATTTATTATTTGTTGATTTGTGTTTTTGATATGTTGTCTATGTTCTATTGTGATTAAAATGTGGGTTTATGCTATTTGCAAATCAATGGATTTGGTTTTTATTTACATTTTACACAGCATCCCAACTTCTTTGGAATTGGGGTTGTAATGTATTTCCTTCATCAATCCCTTTTGACCTCCATTCCCCTGAATATACTTATTTTCCGTTTAACAATATGTGTGTGTTGTTCTATACTGGTGTTTTATGCAGTGAAGTTATGTTTATATCAATTTAGTATCGTAAACTAAAAGGAATGTCAATTCATAATAAAAGATTTGAGCTATTTTAATTTCAAGACTCCATGACATCAAAAACAATTGCATTCACACTCCCATCTTCATTTTTTTTTACCATATCTTCTTTTCTTATACGATGAGATTTGTTTTTCCAAATGAATTTAAAGTTGTCAGTCTTTGAAATGGGTTATGAGAAGGCTGGGTACATGAGTCTGCCAGTTTCAAGCATCCCAATTGCTCTAAGACGTTCAGCACGTTGGGGATGTCGCATTGCGAAAAACAACCAAAGAATGTAAAATAGTGGTTCATCAAACAAAAGGAATCACTTTCACACATGAATTGGCCACCGCAGAGTCTGGACCTCAGCCAATTGAAAGTCTTGGGGATGTCCTGGAGAAGACCCTTTATGCATAATACAAATAATGCCAATTTTTGCCTGTTGTGCATGAACCTATTTAAGCCTTTAGAACTCAGTATTTATGTCACAGAGACTGGAAAAAATTATTCCAGTGAAGCAAGACATTGGGAAATTCAGTATCAGAATTATTTCGTAATTAAATTTCAGAATTTACGGAGGCTGGCGTCTATATTTGTGCAATGGGTAGATGGAGTGGTTTGACTCACCTATCTTCAGTACATATCTCAACCAAAAATTAAAGCAAATCTGGTCGGAAATAAATGTTGTAACATTGTTTAAGGTTGTCGAAATAAGATCATAACAAAAGTCGCGGTGCAGTGGTTAGCGCTGTTGCCTCACAACAAGAATGTTGTGGGTCTGAATCCAGCCTGGGGTCTTTCTGTGTGGAGTTTGCATTTTCTCCCTGTTTTTAAATGGGTTTCCTCCAGGTACTGCGGTTTCCCCCACCCAGAAAAACATGCATTATAGGAACACTCCTATACTGGTATCCCTGACCAAGGAACTGGCTTTAGAACTGGAGTTGGTCCCCGGGCACTGCTCTGTGGCTGCCCACTGCTCCTAACTACAGAGTGAGCAAAAAAAAACTATACACTTTTTAACGGGTCATTTTGTGATGGTGTAGCAATATACATGTATACAACATATTTTGTACTTTTGCCTCAGATCTTTCCACTGATATTGGTACCAGTTACACCTCATTAGGTTTCAGGCATGACTGCACAGAGGACAATTAAGTGACTCAAGTGAAATCTGACTTGTGCCAACTGACCAGGGCTGGATATGAAATTGACCATGCATGTCATAATGGGTTGCATAGTCATATGAACTTAAAAACAGGCATATGAATCTTGCCTGTGCATTGGTCATAATGACCTGGCACTACCAAGCATGGTGTGTCCACAGTTTACCCCCAGGCAAAGGGCCTTCTTGGTCACTGAATATCATAGGACATGGAACGTTACAAATGTGCTGCGGAGTTTTCGGCGTCAATTTCCTAACGTGCCATAAATGTTTTATGTTGACTTGAAACTTCACAGAGGGAATTCTGTTTTGTTTGCTTTGTATCAGAGCCTGATCAGTTGGCACAAGTGAAATTTCACTTAACTCCTTAAATTGTACCACAGCAGTCATGGGTTTAATCTAACAAGGTGCAAACTGGTATCAAAAGAAGCAGAAAGAGCTGCTGAAAACGTACGTGTAAAAAGATGTTGTATACATTGCTATAGAATATAATAATTTGACATTTAAAAAGTGTATAGTTTTTTTGACTCACTCTGTATTGGATGGGTTAAATGCAGAGGAAAAATTACCTCACGGACTTCAATAAAGTATATCTTGTCATATCTTATCATTTGTTTTCACAAAATAATCCTGGTGTTTTTATTTTATAGTTAAATGTAGTGATTTTAGCCTGCTTTGTGCACTTGGTCTTCTGAAACGGACATTGTGTGCTGTAAAGCCATCTAGCGCAAAGAAACCTGTAGCATGCCAAACTTCCATATAACTAAGGGCTCTCGCTATTATTTTTATTGCTTTATTTGATTGTTTATTGCCACCTGTGGTCTCATGGTTTTATTTAAGGCCCAGGGTCCAGGGCCACAGTCAGTTCGCCACTGAGTAACGGAGAGGTCAGACAACTGCACGTCATGTCTCCGGAAGAAATAACAATTCTTGGACTGGGAGGGTAGAACCTGGTGTATGGCCAGCTAATATTTATGATGGAACACAATTTTTACATTTTATTATGTGCAGAAGGCAAGGAACCGAAGGATGTGGGCAAAAAACCTCAAACCTCAGTGCTGCAACCTGATAAATCTACTTTAGTTTAGATTTTGAAAGCACCATCTACCTTCTCCGTCTTCTTTTTTCTTTTTCTCATCTGTGATTTTCATTAGGAAGGTGGGGTGTCATTGGTCTCCTGGAGCAACCATTCTCACTCGAATTTCACACAACAAATAAAGAATTCTATTTTCTGCTCAATCGAATTCTGTTTAAAACATTTAATTTTCTTAGAATTTATTTCCTGGCAGTAGATTTTTTTAGACTGTGGAGTACACAAAAATATAGTTGTTTCCACAGAAAATAAAACAATGAGACACACTTATAAGCGAGGAAATATAACTATGTACATTAAAATAAGACAATATAGTCTATAAGGCAACAGGAAATACCTTTTAACAGTATTTGTCCCTTCTCCTGAAAGAGAAAAATTGCCATTGGACCTACTATGACACTAATGTGTTACAGATAGTTTTTATTTATTATTTAACAACACTTTCAGCGCATTATTTTATGGCTATATCCCATCAACATTTGTACATTAGTACTTAATTTTAGAAGGAAGCTACATTGTATTTTATTTATTTATAAAGCTTTGCTAGGCAAACTTCCCTCATATCCCACTAAGCTCTTATCCATCAAAATCAGAAGTCGGCATACCAGATCACAAGAATGGATTTAGTTAGAGGCTCCCAGGACTAGAACAAATTTGGGCGGTACCTCTTTTAATGCATTCACACCTTGTATGTGGAATAATTTCCTTGAAGCTAGACAGCCTTATCCCCTTCATGTCCTTCAAGAAATTAGTGTTGGATATATTGCTTCTGGAGGCCAGATGTATTTGCTTTTAGTTTATGGTAGGATTTGCTCTTTTATTTTTCTCTGTCCTATGTTCTTATATACATAATATTTTTTTTAATTCATTCTTATTATGTTTTATTCTAGTTTAAAACTTATTCCTTTAATCTGAAATTGTTGTTTGTGACTTTTGCGTATTTTTATGTGTGTGGTTTATCTTTAACCTTCCATTGTAATTGTTTTATTGTAATCAGGGCTCCCCTGCAAAAGAGACCTCTGTCTCAGTGGGACTTCCCTGCAATAAAGGTTATTGATTGATTGGACTCATTCTGAACACATGTAGGAATCAAATCACATACTTTTCACTCATATGTCAATTTAGCATAACATGCATGCCTTGGGAAAACATGCAGACTCCATGCAGAAAGGCTGCAGGCCAGATTCAAACCCAGAATCTTCTTGCTGTTAGGTGGCAATGCTACCCACTGCACCACTGTGCTGCACAGTCACAGATAGTGACACCAATTCAGGAGAATCTTTCCTCATATATTTTCTACTGTTTCCTGACTTTAATGAAACTCTCAGGCTAACTGATACCAGCTCAGTAAGTCAGTCTTCTTGGCTCAAAGGCAAGGTTGGTAATTTATCCACAGACCTGAAATGGCTTTTAATGAATTGATTTGCTTATTATTTATTTATTTATTTATTTAATTGTTTAATGGATAGTCCCTTAAGATGAATCATCTTGTTTTCAAGGGAGTCCTTAACATGTACACAGACAGAAACAAGACAAAACATTACAACAGTATTGCATTACTTTCCAGGATATACAAGAATAAGACAGAACATTACGACAAGGCAATAATATCTACACAATACACACTTGGCCCAACCATTCCCTGTCCCCCTAGTCCGTCTAGATTCACCTCTAGATTCACACTTATACATGAATGGTATTATATACCCATCATGTAATATACCCATCATCAACTACAGTACATACATTCATTATCAGTAAGATGTAATTTATCCACAGTTCACCACAGATCAGCATTGTCATCAGTAATTTATCAGAAACAAGAACAGGGTTTTTGTAAATGAATAAAAAGGGATTTCTTGAAGAGATGAAAAGAAGTGATAGACTTTAGAAAATTAGGTAAAATATTCCAATCTGACGGAGCTTTAAATTTAAAAGAAAATTGATCAATTTCCTTCTGAATTCTCGGAACAAAGAAAAACAACTGTCAGTATGCCGCAAGTAGTGCTGTGAGCTATATGGGATCAAATGTTGTTTTAAGTATGGAGGATAATTATAATAAATACATTTGAAAATAAACTGCAGCCAATGAAACTGCCTTCTGGAGTCGGGTGTTAACCAATTTAGAGAATGTTACATAGTGCAGTGATGAGTTCTGTACGGACATCTTAATATAAATCGGCAAAGGTTGTTGTAAGTGACTTTAATAGAGGACAAATTTGTTTCTGAAGTGTTCTGATATACAATATCTGCATAATCAAGCTTGGTGCCCAGTTCGAGTGAGACGTAACATCTCTGGAGAAGCTCGCCAAAGAGGAGTGGGCCAAAATCCCCGTGGAGACGTGTAGAAACCTTGTGATCAACCACAGGAAGTGTTTGGAGGCTGTAATTGTGAATAAAGGCTTTGCCATCAATTACTGAGAAAAGGGTATGAATAATTCTGGACATGGCATTTTTTGTAAATCTATCAAATAAAATACCAAAAAGTATTGTATTTCTTGAAAAATTGTTTACTGTACTTCTTACAGCCTTTTGTCAACTTACTGTGTCATTTGTGCAAGAATAAATTTGATTTATCAGAAAATATCTAAAAAAAAAAAACAAAAATTGGTAGGGGTATGAATAATTTTTGGCGCGACTGTATATACCTCGTTGCCTTGCCCAAGAATGTGGAGTTGAGGAGGAAATGGTTGGAGTTTATCTTTGGTACACAACCAGCGAACTGCAGCTCCTAATTAGTTCTGTGGCTTTGGTTGATATTTGTTGCAATAGGTTACTCAGTGTTGTTTGTTTTTCATGAACGTGACTGTTCAGGTGGTAAGAAGAATGGGCGACACTAATACCTTCTTCTTACCACCTGAACAGTCACGTTTATTGAAAATAAACAACATTGAGTAACTTATTGCAACAAATATGTATCAACCAAAGCCATGCCTTTTTATGCTTTCACACTGAATGCAAAATGAATTTTTCGTAGGATAGATTACATTCAAAGTCCATGCAAAGATGCGAATAAGAAACACATGTATTCGCATCTTTGCACTGACTTTGAATGTAATCTGCCGTGTGAAAAATTTGTTTTGCGTTCGGTGTGAAAGCAGCTTTAGTCTCAATTACTGGCAGGGTCTCCTGGCAGCACACATTCTCCTCTGTGGGCATTGGGTGCAATTACCACATGTGCACCTGACAAAATATAGGTAAAGTGTGTTTCTTAGGTCAATGTAATAATTAGTAAGCTATGACATGAGCTAATGATCTTCGAGTGGTCAATGGTAGCCTGGAATTCAAGCCATTACGCTAGCAAATTGACATGTCTGCATCTCGGTCAACTGCATCTAGCGGCGTGCTGTGTCTTCAGGTAATCTGGGAATAGACTAGCACTAGACCAGCTATCAGGAAGAATGCCAAGACTGTTGATGGTGTAAAGAAACAAACCTTTATTTTAAAATGTTTCCCACAGTTTAGTGCAACGTGAAAGGCCATGATGACGATTGTGACAAACATTCGCCTCTTGGAGAAAATCGAAGTTGACATGCAAATATTACCATTCCGAAACGTTCATCGATAAACGTTCTGGTAGCGGTTCTTGTGCTGCTTCTGTTTCCTCCTCGGATTCAGGATCAAACACGTAGGGCTGTATCTCTGAAGCCATTGAGAGCAATTTAGAATTCTGCACTTTGATTAGTTGTTATAGACATAAGTTCAAACGGACGGAGAAACATCTCTCGATACAGCTGTGAGTGGTGGGGGGGCACAGTTAGCCAATCAGAGGCAAGTTAATTTACATACGGAATATTCATGAGCATGAGGCGCAATCCTGTCGTTCCTTCCGAGCCATTTTCTGTACCAAACTAGAACAGAGTGAAGTAGGCTAACCAAAGCATTTTTTTTCTCCAAAAATTGCTCGCAGGGCATTCAATAACTCCAGAGACCATAACAAAATTAACGAAAAAGGCGTGAGGTGACACCTTCAATCTCGTAATCAATGGATTAAAAAGTAATTCTTTTCACAGACAAATCCAGGTTTTGCCTGGATTTCCACGATAGTCAAAGAAGTGTCTGGAGATTAAAAAATGAGAGATTTACCGACTGTTATGTAGAGGACCATGACCGTTTTAGGGGTGGCTCGATTATGGTTTGAGCAGGCATCAGTTTGGAGGGATCTACAGAGATGTATGTCATTCAGAATAGTACTGTAATGGGTGCTTGATATAGGGATGAAATCCTTCATCCAATTGTGAGACCCTATGCTGGTGCTGTTGGGACTGACTTTGTCATCATGGGTGATAATGTTCATCCAGACACAGCCAGAATTGTGAATGACTATCTCCAAAGGAAAACAATTGACCAGATGGGCTGGCCTGCCTACTCTCTGGATCTTAATCCTATCGAACATGCATAGGACATTCGTCAGAAGAGGGTTTCTGAATATTCAGTTGCTCCGGGAAACTTGGACGAACTTGCCAATGCAATAGTAGAGTAGTGGCGACAAATTCCTCAGGCGTCCTTCAGGAATCTTGTCGAGAGCTTCAGCAGGGATTGCCAGGTTGTAATTAGGTCACAAGGAAGTCATACTCATTACTGACAATCAGACGTTGATGTCCCAGAAAAGAATATTTCAATTCTGACAACTTACAGATTTGTGCTCATTTCATTAGAATAACCGCTTGCTCTAAAGTGGGTTTTCATGACAATTTTTGCTGGTGGTCCTAACATTTTTTGTTGAGTTAGAAACAAGCTGCTAAGCCTTTCTTATGGTCTCCTGGATTTGGACACGTTCCTGTCAATCCTTTCCCAGTATGTTCCTCTGCACAGTTTTTTTCAGAACAAACTCCCAAACCTTCTACGGTCATCAGTATTGGAACTGCCTCCTTCCTACCTTACTCCATCCTGCCCTCGGACAGTTCAGCTTTTGGCAAAGTTTGCACTCCATCTGGCAGTCATCCCGGAAAGCCACTGGCTGGAAATTAGTATGACTACACTGCTTTGCCTGTGACATCTGTATGGAATTGTGCCATTCTCCTCTGGGCTCTGTCTCACTGTTACTGTTTGAAAACCAATAAACTGTATCATAGTATTGTACTCTGCCTGCACACTTGATCCCTCGTCTGGATCATAACAGTGCAGCCTGAGGAATGGAATCAGCAGAGATGCCAAGCCCGGTTGACAAGCTGAGGTTCCAGGTTGTGAGGATTAGTCAGTAGGGCGTGAACTCCAACAGCATCGCCAGTTCGTTTGAGCCTTCTTCAATCAACTAGTGGCCATAAAGGATATTTCACGGGACTCCGCCACTGCCGCTCAAGCAGCAAGTGCCAATCTGCAGCAGACCCTCCCTCAGGCACTAGCCCATCGGGAGCTGAGCCTTGTAGTTCGGGACTCCTGCAACAGTGACCCCACCACCTGTTGCAGTTTCCTAGCTCAGTGAATGATGGTTCTTGAACCATAGCCATCTTCATTCCCCACAGAACGTTCCAGAGTTGCACTTGTCATAACTCGCCTCTCTGAACGTGCCAGGTCCAGGCCATGTTAATTATCTGCGTCCTTCCCCCAGATCTGGGCCACCTCACTGATTTGGAGCTCAGAATTGATGTTCAGTTGTCAGAGTGGTGGTTGGACTGTTGGGCAAGGTCAGAGGCACCTTCCCAGCCTGCATCCCAGGATGCTCAACCCAGAGCTTATCTCCACCTGGCTCCTCTGGTAACTATGGCTGTTGACTGGGCTCGGCCTCAAGCTACCCACTGAAGAACAGCTGCGCTGGATGAGGTTGAATCTGTGCCTGTAGTTCAGAAGTGCTATCCATACCTTTGACATGAACATCATAACCCTTATGTGGACTGGCCTTCGAGATCCATTCTGGAGTGGACTGGCATTCCGAGATCCATTCTGGTCCTGTTCTCAGTCTTGTCTTTGCACAGCTTCCAGCCTCAATGCACCTCCATCCTCTAGACCTGAAGGGTGTTCCCCTCATCTATCATGACCTCTGCGTGACATGTAGCAGGGCCCAAGCAATGTCCCTCTATAAACAATGTCCTCTGAAGCGTGGTCCCCAGTTTATTTATGTCTACCAAAAATATTTACCAGTCTTCTCTCAAACTCTGGAGGAGTACACCCACTCTTTCTGCATGATCATCCACAGGCTGATCATGATCATCCTAGGAAAACCAACTTTACCTGAACCCAGAAAGGTGAAAAATTGCATCACATCACTTTTTTCCTTCCTGGCCTTTGGTTTACCAAAATACTAAGCTTGACTCCCTATCACATCTGTACCCTCCGGTGCGAAAAGATCCACTAAACACCATCCTCCCAGGTAGCAGTCTCCTGGCCATCAACAAGCTACAAGTGGAAAGTGAGGGTCGTAGAAGAATTGGAGTTAATCTTGTCCACATATATTCCTCTGTCCAGTTTATTAGGAACAAGCTTCCCATCCTTTTACTGTCATCAGGATTGGAAATGCATTCATCTTAAGCTACGCCTTCCTGTCCTGGGACAGTTTGGCTCTGGCAAAGTGTGCACTCCATCAGGCAGTCATGTCGGAAAAGCCACTGGCCGAGAATGGCAATGCTTACTAAGCTTTGTCCTACGTCTGAACTGAAGTGTGTGCTTTCTTCTTCTGGGCTCAATCCCATTGTTATGGTTTTACTTTCAATAAACCAAACTATTGGATTGTACTCTGTCTCCGCACTTGATCCCCAGTCTGGATCATGACACGATTGCAGTTTATACATTTCCAGTATTCCAGCTTGAGTGATAAATGGCAAACAAATGTATAAACAAAAAATAATACATGAAAATTTGTCAAGCAGTAAACTCTTGCAAAAATGCTCATAATAAGGCAAATTACTGATAGAATATCATGTCAACACCAGCAGGTTCTATGATAAAACCAAGTTTCACAAATAGGCTGCCCTGTTCTATCAAGAGACCAATTTATTATCTGCAGCAAGGGTACCTTCCCCATGTTATTGAAGTTTTAGTATAAATATTTGCTAAATTAAGCTGCAAGGACGTGCAGTGCATAACGTGGGATTAAGAATGCATCATAATGCTTCTTTTTTCTTCAGATAAAACACAGTGCAATGGTAAAGCCATGCTCATTTTAATCCTACATATACAATATATACTCTGCCAACAGCTTGTTATTTGGTAATGAGCAATTCAGGAGTGGAGCTACACTCTATTCTTGTTACCAGCATGCTTCTGAGGATATTCACAAGGGGGACGTGTGATCAATCTGTGGGCCAAACTCCGTTCTCTGTCTTTCATCTTCGAACCCGTGGGAGTAATTAGGAGAAAAATCAGTCTTTGATCAAGTAATGCTCAATTCTTTTTACAATATAAAATGCTTGTGAGGATTTTCTGTGGAGGGATCTACCAATTAATAATCTTAACTCCCCACTAAAGCCCCACTGCGATGTTGGATGAAGGTCTGTATATGATTTCAGGTGTTGTGGATAATGCACATTGTTTGAAATTGTATTCTGCACTGGATACCAGAAGCATAGACAACACTGCTGTACTGTATTGTAAAGGCATTGGACCTCAATGCAAGTGTAGAATCTGGAAATATAAGTGACAAATAGCTGATAAGCTCAGTCCAGAGCCAGGCCAAATGGCAATAGAACTGTAGACATTGCATATTTCATTTTACAAAAGATTGTTCCATTTCTAAACCCGTAAAATTCGTCTGTGCCTTTGGGTTAGGTTCTGAGCGGCACCTCTGTAAGATCTGCAAACGCTGATGCGTGGGGGAGCCCAGCGACTGTATGCGACAAATGGCTGATAAGCTCAGTCCAGAGCCATGCCAGATAGCAATAAAGCTTTTGTGGACTTCCTCCCCAAGATGCTTACTAAAGTGTTAATGGTCTTACTGATACTTTGTGCGGGGTGTTGTTGCAGGGCTCTGGCTGACACAATGCCCTGTGCGAAATCATATTACTGGCCTAAGTCTTCGTTAAAAGTCCAGTTATATTAATCTGTTTCAAATAATCTAAACCTCTGAGAAGAGCATAATATGTTTATCTGTTAAGAAATCACTTATATACTTATAACCCAATTAAACTATATATTAATTCATCTTAAGACTTTTTTCATGACAACTGCATCATATTAGTACATATTCATATCATGTTTGGTCTTGTTATTCTCGGGAGAATCCAAGGAGTTGAGTGGAGTATGTTTCATTCCCATTGAAATTATGGTTCATTCCTTTTGGAAACTCCTGAGAATTTGGTCAGAATACTCTCTGGTAATCACCCTATTCTCCTCTCTCTGCTGAAGTGTTTTATTACCTCCTCCCCCATAGGGGTAGCCCAAAAACCGGATTCGACCCTTTTTCCAGGGTTTATGGCCATGCCGCCTGGATCAAAGACGTGGTTTGGCTTAAAAGCAAAGAAAACAATCCATTCTGGGAAGATCGTATCCGATCTCTCCCCCCCGCACGTTAGTGCGTGAGTAGCTTTTTTCAATGATGTAACATCGTAATTGAACTTCCAGCGCACGTTAGTGCGTGTATCCTTTCCTCCAGGTATGACTTTATTCTCCTCTTCTAAATTATGTGTAACTTGTAATGGCTTAATATTGATTTGTATGATTTAAGCTTTTGCCTACCTGGTGAATAAATCATTGCTATTCCTTTAAGCTTGCGTGGTCTCCGGGACTCCTAATCCTTTTGTCCTTTCTAGCCACGTTTCGACCGGTACTTAGGGGTAAGTCCTTATCATTCCAGACTAGCTAGCTGATGTTTTAAAGGATGTGATGGGCTTTAAGTTGGATTGCAAGTTACGGTCTACTCATATAAAGGGTTTATGTAGTATCGGTCCTGGGATTTTTGACCTTAAGGGCTTTCTTGAGCTTATAAACCGGTACCTGGCGATCCCCTTAAGGGGCCCTGTGGTGTGCATAAATCTGGGTTCATGATATGTTTATGCCAAAGTTGCTACTATCATGGTAATTTCTTCCATCCTCTAGAGCTCTCACCCGAACTAAGATCCGGCAACTGAGCTATTACCGGGGCGTCAGTTGAGTAACTGGGTTTTCACGGAAGAGTCTGGCGGCGTAGCTGCCCCGAGATTCACGCATGTGTCCCTAGACTATAAATTCTAATTCTAAGTTGGAGTCAGATATTTAACGAGGGTATAACTAAATTTGGTATTCTAAATTTATTATGGAGTCAGATTAATTGTAACCGTTGTGCTTTTGTGCCCCGTTGTTCGAACGGAGAAAATATATCCATTTTATTGTGATTCGTACCAGCCAGGGCGTCAGCGATATAATACTAGCCAAAAAGAACACGTTGAACCTTTGCCCTACAATTTCCGCCGTTGGTTATTGTTTTGTGGGTTTTACACAAGAAACAGTGCAACAAACAAATTTTTGCTTTTACCACTTGCATGAGTGATTTAAGACAACTTGCCCCATTCGTCAATTTAGGCCAACAAGACAACAGAGTATAAAACTTTAAGAAGACTTTTAAAAGACTAACATCTGACACCCTCTCACACCTCAAGACAAATCATAGTCACAGACTAAAATTTTGCGAAGACTGGGGATCTTGCAGGGTCACTACTTGCAAGACTGCAACTCAATTCCTTTTGAGATTATTTCTCATACAGGTCCAACCCTTCAGTTTGTCCATATTTAGTATGGATTTTGAGTTTTTGAAATCAGTACGGGCGTATTAGTAAAATTGTACAAAAATCGCGGTTCTTACTAATAATTTTTTTAATGGATAACATCGCATGAACATCACAAGAAACATGTCAGTTTATACTGATTGCTCGTAAATGAAGTCATACAAATTTTTTTACTATTATTACTCCAGCTACGAAGCGTAGGCTAGCTAGTTTTGGAATCATAAGTTCTGTCTGTCCGCGTTAACACACTTAAGGCATTGCATGTTACTAGCTGGCATGAAAAAGAAACCTTGAGTTCAAAGATGGGTATGATAGGTACGAGAGATTATGTTTATCATAATTATACAAGTTTTAATCGAGCCTCTCTTCATGCAAGCGCCTTGCAGTCATCGCGGCTGGTTCGATTCCTCATGGTCTCTCGTTTGAAAAATAACTTGTTATTGGAGGTTATTAATTATTTGAAGCTATTCATTTTGATAACGATGAAAGAGCAAATGAAAACTCACCATGGTAAACAAACAACAACCAGATACTTTTTTTTGGCGCGCACAATTTGCCATTGGCCAGAGTGAACCACTTTTTCAGAGCTTCTGCTCATCATGGATAAGGCCCATAGAGACTGCATTAAACAAGGTGCGGTCTGCACTATTGCAATAAGAATATGGATAAGAGATTGGCGATTTTGGTCAAGATTTTCATGGAGTGGAGCGCAATCGAGGATCCCTGACATGTCGAGAGTAACATCAGCACAAATGTGGCAATTTTCACTGTCCTGAGTGAGGCTTGGAGGTTTTTACTTTCATAATTGAATAGAAAGTTTATTAAGCATGTAAAATATTTTAACATGAAAATGTCATGCTCCATTTATAATTTCATTAATAAAAATAGTTATATTCAAAGAATACATTGAAGAAATTTTTGGATTTTTCCTACCAGGTGCAGGGTAAGAAAAAATCATAGGCCTATAGCAACCTGTATGATTTCTCATCCTGCACCTGGTGAAATTTACTACAAGAGTCTTAGGGCAGAGAAAATGGAGCAAAAATGGAAGCAGCTTTTAGCCACCACTGTGTGTACAGTGCATTGTTTAAAAAAAAAAAAAAAAACTCCACCAGTTTCTCTTCCTGTTCTACCGTTCAAAGAGAACCGCACACTCTTTTTGCCTCCTCTCCATGTCTGTTCAAACTAGTCTGCTTCTTCCTGCTTGGTGCAGGGAAGAGCGCACCTATTGGTTGTTGATAATGGTCACATCATTAAACAACGCAATTTGCATAGGACTGGACTAAAGACCGATATGTTTGATATTGATATTGTCATAACACCAAGATGAAAAAAGACTGCCTTAAAACAGCCTGGATTGAGTTTTATGACTACCTTACATCTGACGACCAAGATCACGGAGTGCGCTGCAACTTTTGAAAAACTCTCATGATTTTATTCCAATTTTGGAAATTTGTTGCGACTTTGAAATAAGCTTGAAAAGTCGTTTGGTGTAAGCCTGGCCTTAGTTGCATTTGGATTTTTTTCTGCGAGTTGCGAACAAAATTTTGAGTGGTCTTGAACTCTCTTATTAATCATGTTCCTCAGGCTCCCAGATTCTAAACCTATGTTTCAGACTGAGTATATTTATCATTTTTAGGCTGTATTTTGATTCTTTGTGCTTAAAAAGCGATAAAAGGCATTGATCAAACCAAGCACCCCAAAAGACCATTACAAAATGTAACTAAAACAGGGCACAAAATATTTTTAGCCATTTTTTCTGATTTGTACTAATCAATTTCTGAAGCGATCCTCGAGCCGCTAGAAGGCAGCCATTTTCCCTTTTACCGAGGGCTGGCGCCACTGTTCAGTGACATCCGTGCCTTGTGCGCTCCTGTCTGGAAATGTAGAAATAGTATATCGCTTATCACTCCCGTTCTGCTTTTTGTAATAGACAAGCGTAAGTGCTAAATCAATACGGTAGCACTTTCGATCATTAAATAGTTTTAATTAGATTTCAATGCCTGAAAATGTTGGTGTCGCGGAAGACAGTGTAACAAGTTCTGGCGGCGATGCGTGGGCAGGGCGGAGGCTTACAAGGCTATCAGTTTGAGCCCAGACTATCAGTGGCGGGGAAAGCGAGGAAGAATTGGCGAAAGTGGCAGTGGCAGCAGTGAATCTGACAGGATCCTCAGGGATGGCAATTCTCCAGCGGATCCGCGGTTCAGATCACAATAGATCGTTCAAGAGATTAAATCTAAATCCGATATTTTTTTTTTTCCTTTTGGGGGGTACTGGCAGGTATGAAGTCACCAGTGCAAATATAACTATGATAAAATATGGTCTACCGGCCGGCACGACTTCACAATGGAGTGCTTGTACGCTCTCTGTGGTGCTTAACACCATAGCAACAGTGAATGGCAATATATCGCAACAGTTCACCGGAAGCTGTGTGCTTAATATTTTCGGTCCCTCTTTGTTGAGACTTTTTCATAATATGAACAAGTGCACACTTAACTGGTTGATTTCAATATCGTTTGGAGTGTAAGTTATCATTGAATCTGGCTATGCTTGCCACCGTGTGCGGAATGAGTCAGTAAACCTTATAAATGTAATACCGAAATTGATCAAATTCCCTCTGTTGGCTAGCATGATTAGGAATGAGCACACAATATTAACTAGCTAGGTCAGCTAAGACCCATCACCCCACAAAAAAAAAAAAGAAGAAGCATATTTCAGAAATAGTCCAATCTGAAGTTAATATAGCTCTGCACTGTCAGTAATGTCGTTCATGATGAGAATGCCTTTGTTTGCAGCGTAATGTAAGCTCTGCTCGATCCGATGATTCAACTTATTTCACATGCAACTTACTAACGTCATGACCAATATTTTCAATAGATCGCTAAAAATATAAACTATGCTGAATGAGCTTGGCTGTGTGGCCAGCCAGCTGACGTTTATGTTCGTTTCATTTGGAACAAGCTATATGGCCTGTGCGATATCTGATTTCAGCTTAAAACGGAATTTAGCTTCAGTTAGCAAGCATGAACAGCCTCGAACATGTGCATTTATAGACACTGCACTTTGCTGGTGTTATCTCTGTCTCAATATTTAACTAGACCTCAGTCCTTCGTCTTTTTTAAAGATGGCAGGTAGATTGAAATAAAGAACGTGCGCTTTAATTAATTCAATCTCAGATAAATTTTGGGGCGCGGTAATGTTTCTGTGGTGGCAAATTGGTGAGTTCTTGAAACATAGTTGAGTTTCTCAAGTGTATTTGCGAAATGGTGAAAATTCTCACATGCAAATATGAGTCGTTGATAAAAGAGATCGACAAGGACGGAAGAAATAAGTTCAGATGGGAATGGTTTGACAAAGTTGCTGCTGTCAAGGTGAAAATCGAAGTAAATTCGAAGAAGTCTCGGACAGTTTAGCGAACTTTGTGAAGAAGTGCGATGTGCCAGGGAAAGTGCTTTGTACATACTGCAATCATTTGATAAACTATGGTTCTCGTGGTTGTATTGCAATTATGGAACACGCACAGAGAGTGAAGAGACATGGATAACAAGTAAGTCCCAGTTGTTTTTTTTTTTAGATGGCAATATGTCTGTGTATCCAGTTATTGATAGTTTAGATCAGTGGTTCCCAAAGTCGGTCCTGGGGACCCACTGTGTATGTTGGTTTTTGCTCCAACCACAATTACAATCCCAGAGTTTTAACAATCTGTTCATTTTTAATTATTAGTTGCTTGTCAGATAAGAGGACATTTTACCCCTTAAACCACATGATGACAGAAATGGCTGTGCATTCCATGATATTTCCAAGCCCAACATTCATATTTTTTATTTTGATCTATTCCACGTATGCACCACAATCAAAGGTGGCAGTATGTTTTATGTGATCAAATGCAAGACTGCAATCAGTCCGTAATCTGGTGATTAGGGTTCTGAATGCAGGTGTTCAGGTTCTTTCCTGAAACCAATCAAGTGACATTTAACAGGTTTGACTCATGATCATTTTGACTCATCGTTTGCTTTGTCTTTGAATTCTTAATTGCCTAATAATTGTTAGCTTTAATGACCTTTGTGTCACAATTTTATCAACTAGTAGCCCATTTATAGATTCATGTCATCAGTTGCAAATTTCCACTTTTTTATGTTAGAGAAGTAATTTCCAATTTAGCACACTATGAAATGTTTTTTTCATCATGGCCATTTTTTGACATGTGGGTTAAAAGGATAAATAATCAGTGTGAACAATAATAGTGCAATTAGAACAATGAACAGCTCATTAGCATTCTAAGAATGGAGCTGTGGTTGAAACAAAAACCAGCATACACAGTGGGTCCCCAGGACCGGGTTTGGGAACCGCTGGTTTAGATGACTTCTAATTAATACACAAATGTTCAAAACCCAGGGGCTTCAAGGAGTAAAGCCCCCCTGAACTCCCCACTGGCTCTGCCCTGGACTCAGCTGAGGGGCCCATGGTCCCCAGACCTCCGGCTAGGTTTCAGCTGAAATCATCAACCTCTGTTGCCATCCCTGGATCCCAGAGGCAGGAGGTGCAGCTCGCCTGGGGAGTACACAATGGTGTCAGTGCGGCTGCTGTTCACCCATGTGGCTGAGTCGTGAGAAAGAATGTTTATGCTGTCAGGAGAAAGCACCCATCTGTGCACACGCTGTACCTTCCAACAATAAAATAACAAAACTACAATACACTACTCTAGGCGTTCTCATATTCAATTTATTTGTGGAAATTAGCTTTGCTACTAAAACACA